>AZIM01001482.1:159267-176771 GCA_000516915.1 Ophiophagus hannah
AAGGTGCTTTTTTCAGGAGGCAACTGGGTTTTGTTTTTTTCTTTGAAGACGTTTCGCTTCTCATTCAAGAAGCTTCTTCAGCTCTGACAGGATAGTGGGGAAACAATCCTGTCAGAGCTGAAGAAGCCTCTTGGGTGAAAAGCGAAACATCTTCAGAGAAAAAATAAAAAAGTCCAGTTGCCTCCTGAAAAAAAGCACCTTTGGGACATTCTCTGAACTTACTTCTTCCAATTCCAGGAACATTGGAAGATGTGGAAAAAGTATCAGGTAGTCCTCAACATATGACCATAATAGAGCCTGCCATTACAGCCATATGTCATGATGGTCACATGACAACCTGATTTTACTTTTTCCTGCAGTGATCACTAAGCAAATTCTACGGGCGTAAGTGTGATCCCATTGTTTGTCGCAGATGTGGTTTTGCCCAAAACTGGAATGCTGATTTTTAGCAAAACCACCATAAACAATGGTCACGTAACCCGTGGGACATTGCAAATGGCTGTATTGTAATGGCTGTGTTGCAGAGCACTCGAAGTGTGGTCATGTGGGTGTGGGTGTTTGTGTGACAGTAAGAACTTTGGATCCAGGTTGTAAGTCCTCTTTTTCAGGAAGGTTGGAATTTTGAATGGTTGCTAAGCATCTGGCTATAAGTTGAGGATTACAAATCAGGAGACATTGCTTTGTCCTTGTATCAGAAAGTCCAAACTATAAGATTTTAATCATAGCAAAACATCTTGAATTCATACTTTATTTTTTTCACTTATACTTTAATTGTTTGAAGAATTTTCAATGGAAACAAAAATTGCTAGTCTGATTAAGAATCTACAGAGCTTACCTCAAGTTGTTGATTTTTAAATGAAGTCAAAACTTCTCTGACTTTTCCTGGGGGAGAGAAATTTGGGGAAAAAAAGAATCCTTTAGAGAGACATTAAATGCAGAAAGAAGAAACAATAGATCTGAATACACCTACCACAGAGTTCTTGGCGTTTCTGCTCATCTGGCATCTTCTCCAGATCATCTTGACTGCTGTCCATCTCATCTTCGCCATCCGCTTCTGATGATTCCTCCATTTCCTCCTCACCTTCTTCAACTAAACTATTGCCCAGTTGGCAGCTCCAATATGAGTGCCTCAGCCAGTCCAGCACGGTATCACAACCTGCAGAGAAGAAAGGATGGCACCATTAAAAATAGACAAGATAAAAGTTGTCTCAAAGATGCTTTTTCAGAAGACAACTGGAGTGTTTTTTCCTTGATGTTTTGTGGTTCACAGGGTGAACCACAGGGCATTCACAGTTATTTACTATTCCCTTATCTACTACAAACTATTTCCTCAGCTCCCTGATCGAAGCTCTAAACCTGGCAGGGAAGAAAAGAAAAGAGAGAACCAGTTTGGTGTAGTGGTGAAGGTGCTAGCCAAGAAACCAGGAGACTATGAATTCTAGTCCTTTCTTAGGCATGAAAGCTGGCTGGGTGACTGGGACAGCCATTCTCTGAGCCCAGCCCACCTCATAAGGCTGTTGTTGTGGGGGGGGGAAGGAAAAGGAAGGAAGTATTGTGTATGTTTGCTACTCTGTGTAACTTATAAAATAATAAAGGCAGAATAAAAATCAGATAAATAAACAGTGTTTGCAAAGATCCCATTTTTGGAAATGTAAGGAAAAATCCTGGATCTCTGCAATCTGGAACAGCTTTCCCCAGATCTGTGTGAGACATGCTGAAAGGTATAATTCCACACTTCTAGAGGGTGTCATGTTAGATAAATCTTATCTGGAACAAAGAGAAGCATTCTGCATTTTTCCTTCTGCCCTGAAGAGTGAGACATTTTTATTCCCTTTCTCATGCTATAGCTTAAAACCTTTTCCAAACAAGTCACCATTTACAGAGCAGAACTGAAGCTTATCCATCCTCTGGGGACATTAGTATTTGCTCCCTGCAGTGCAACATCGCCACCTGGAGAAAGCACCAAGAATAGCATCAAATAGCAGAAATGTACACGGTAACTTGGAGCTGACCTGCCCCTCATCTTATTTTTTAAAAATGTACTGATTACACGCTTGTTTACTCGGGTAGCTGTACAGGAAGCTACTCCTTCTTTCCTTCCTCCCCACTCCTCCCCTCCCCTCCCTTCCTTCCATAATTCAAAGTGGCGAACATATCCAACACACCTTCCATTTTCCCCACAACAATAACCCCTGTGAGATAGGCTGGGCTGAGAGTGAGTGAGCTGGCTTTCATGGCTAAGAAAGGGAACACTGCTTTTTTTTTCTGCATTCATTATTTTTAAGTGGATATTCTAAGAGTAAAGGAGTGAAAGTGTTGAAATATTTCAAGTTGCAGCCGTTTCAGATCTGAAACAGCCTGTTTTAAGAGCAGGAAGTACTGTTCTAATTATTTTTGGAAGTGTGTCAGGCTCAAAACACAAAACAAATGTTCAGAGCAGACAGTTTTGTTCTTTCAATTAAAAAGTATTTGTTTGAATCTGAAACATTTTGTTTCCTCCCTTCCTTCCATATAGTCACCCATATCAACACTAAAATTCTGGGCAGCTAACTGCATTAAAAATGCATAACCAGAAGCTAACTATAAACTAACAAAGTAATAATTAAAAGAACTACCTCATGGGCTCTGACCATCCAACCCCCATGCTTGGGAGCAGAACCACATCTTCAAACAAACTATCCATACACCCCTCCTTAAAACCCACTGGCTTCACAGAAATGGGCATAATCCCAAATGCCTTCCTGAAATCCACCTTAAATAAACAGAATTATAAAAAACAAATTTTCCTCTTTCTTCCTCTCTTCCATCTCCTCATTCTGAAAATATGGCAAGCACATTAGACACCATAATGAATAATGAACCCAAGAGAAGAGATAACAGTAGTTTTTGACTTAAAATCATTCTAATAATAATAATAATAATAATAATAATTTATCATTGTACGGATATACACAGTGTACACATACAAAATTCACATAATACCCAGAGACCAGACCCAACACGCACACACACACAACAATCCTCAAACACACCCCACCAGCCAAGGTTCCCCACCCCATAAAAACACACAAGCATCCACCCAACAGACCAAGTAATCCTGTCCAACAGCTCACTGATGGTGGTCCTTAAGTTCATTGTGCAATTATAGCTCTGGGATAAAAACTGTCCAGGAAACGTGCGGTCTGAGTTTTAATAGTTCTGTATCTTCTGCCAGAAGGCAACAGTTCACAAAAATTGTGAGCAGGATGGGAAGAGTCTCTGAGACTGTTGTGCAACATCCTCAAACAGTGAGATGCTAAGATGTCATCCAGGGCTGGTAGCTTGAGCCCGATGATATACTGGGCAGTTTTAATGATTCTCTATAGAGCCTTTTTGTCCGCTACAGAGCTGCTCCCATCCCTTGCAAGAATGCCGTATGTCAGGACACTCTAAATGGTGCTGCGGTAGTAGGACAGGAGTAGATGCTGAGATAGATTTATCTTCCTGAGCATTCTCAGGAAGTACAACCTCTTCTGTGCCTTCTTTACAAGCATGTTAGCATTCATAGTCCATGAGAGGTCTCCGAGATATAAGTGCCCAGAAATTTAAACTACCAACCCTCTCTACCTCCTCACCATTTATGTACAATAGTAAATGTACATCTCTCTTCCTCCTGAAGTCAATTATAAGTTCTTTAGTTTTTTTTTGGTGTTAAGTGTATTATTTTTCTTTACACCACAGGTGTCAGCCCTTGTGCTTCCTTTCTATAAGCAGACTTATTGTTCTTATTAGTGAGCCCAACCACTGTCGTGTCATCCACAAACTTGATAATTGTGTTGGTTTAGTGACTATTTGAAGCTACAATGGCACTGAAAAAAGTGACTTGACTGTTTTCCACACTTATAACTATTGCAGCAACCCTATGGTCATGTGATCAAAATTTTAACACTTGGCAACTGACTAATATTTATGACAGTTGCAGTGTCCCAGGGTCTTGTGAAGTCAATGGGGAAGCCAGAATCATTTAAAACCATGTTACTAACTTAACAATTGCAGNNNTTCACTTAACAACTGTGGCAAGAAAGGCTGTAAATTGGGACAAAGCTCACTTAACAATTGTCTTGTTTAGCAATGGTAATTTTGGGCTCAATTGTGGTCGTAAGTCAAGGACTACTTATATGTAGCTCCAGGTTGAACGGTGGTCTCCTTGGTGCTCTTTGAGCTTGGCTATTTGCAATTACCTGACCAATAGTACTAGCAATAGCATTTAGACTTATATACGGTTCCATAGTGCTTTACAGCACTCTCTGAGCAGTGTGCAATGTCAGCGTATTGCCCCCAACAAGCTGGGTCCTCATTTTTTAAAAAATATTTTTATTAAGCATATTTCATCATTTACACATTTCCAATCTTTATAGCACTTCAGTAGCAGTATCACTCATAATTACATAATAGTATATTCATTTTTCTTCCTTTCCACTATATACATTGTTGTTTTTATATCTATACTCTTTACATATATATTTTACCTTTTCACAGATACAAATACATATATTTCCCTTTCATCTTACTATCCCTCTTATGTATAATCTTTAGATCCATTCTCTAACCATTTGTACCATAAGTCCCAGATCATATAGTATTCAGTTTCTTTGTCTTTTAATTCCATAGTTAGCCTAAGCATCTCCACATAGTCAAGCACCGTTTTTATCACCATACCCTCTGAGGGAGCGTTGTCCTGTTTCCAATTTTGTGCGTTAGACAATTCTAGCTGCAGTTGTTATGTGGAGTATAATATACTGGATTTTCTTACTTAAGTTTCCTTTTATTATACCTAGTAGAAATAATTCCAGTTTCAACTTGATTTTTTGTTTCATAACTTCCTCTAGCCATTTCCTTATTTTACTCCAGTATTTCTTGGCTTCTATGCACGTCCACCACATATTAAAAAATGTACCTTGTTTATGCTTATATCTCCAACATTCTGCCGATCTATTTGGGAACATTTTCGCTAATGTTGCTGTGGGTAAATGCCAATGATAAAACATTTTATATAAATTTTCTTTATAGGTTGCCGACATTGTTAATTTATATTTTTTTCCCCACAATTTTTCCCAGTAGTCTAATTCAATATTGTAGCCAAACTTTTTTGCCCAAATTATCATAGTTTCCTTGACCGTTTCTTCTTTCATTTTAAATCTCAGGAAGTAATTCTATGCTTTAGTTATCATTTTTTCCTCAGTTCCCTGTATTATTTTATCAAGCTCTTGTTCTGTATAGAAGCCATACTTTTCTAAATCCTTTTTATATCTCGTCTGTATTTGCAGGTATGGCCACTAATCTATCTCTATTCCTTGATGTTTCAAGTCTTGTTTTGACTTTAATTCCGCTTGATCATCTAATAACTCTTTATACCTTACTATCTTATTTAAATCTAGTACATTGGGGTATATCACTGCCTCCATGGTTGATAATCAGGTTGGTATTTTCATATAGTGAGTTGTCTTAATTTTACCCCAAACGTAAAAGAGTGCATCTCTCACTAGGTGCCTCTGGAAGTATGTATGTAGTTTATTTTTCTCTTCCCAAATGAATGCATGCCAGCCTAATTGCAGGTCATGACCCTCTATTGTCAATATCCTTTTACTTTTTAAATCTATCCAATCTTTTACCCATGTCACGGCTGCTGCTTGGTAGTATAATTCCCAATCGGGGAGTCCAAAGCCTCCCTTATTTCTACTGTCTTGTAATAATTTTAATTTTTTTCAGGGGGTTTTCCCTAGCCAAACTTTATTTATTATTTTATTCAATTCTTTGAAAAATTTTCTTTTCTAATTTTATTGGTACTGTTTGGAAAAGAAATAAAAATTTTGGTAGTATATTCATTTTAATTGTAGCAATTCTTCCAATGAATGATAGTTGTAATTTCCCCCAATTGTCCAGATCTTTTTTTATTTGTAGTACTAGTTTATTATAGTTATCTACTTTTATTGATGAGCATTTTGCTGTCAGCCAGATTCCAAGGTATGTTACTTTCTTAGCTATCTGTATTTCCAATTTTCTCTCTAAATCCTTTTGCTGGTTATGGGTAAGATTTTTAGTTATTATTTTTGTCTTATATTTATTTATTTTAAACCCTGCTACCCTTGCCAAATTCTTCTATTTTTTGTATTAATTCCTGTTTCTAGAGGCTCTTCTATAATAAATACCAAATCGTCTGCAAAGGCCTGTATTTTATATTCTTCCTTTTTTATTTTTAAACCTTGTATTTCTTTTTGTCTAACATGTGTTAATAGTACTTCTAGCGATAATATAAATAATAAGGGAGATAATGGGCATCCCTGTCTTACACCTTTGGCTACATTAAATTTCTCTGTTATTTCCCCGTTTATTACTATTTTGGCTGTTTGAATGGAATATATCACACTTATAATCCCCACAAATTTCCCCCCAAAGTTCGTATTTAATTGATGTATAAGAAACCGCCAATTTAAATTGTTGAACGCTTTTTGCGCATCTAAAAATATCAACACTACTTGTTTCTCAAAATGAGCTTTATAAAATTCCAACACATTCATAATCATTCTAGTATTATTTCTCAGATGCCTTTTTGGTAAAAACCCATTTTCATCTGGGTGGATGATTTCATTTAATAATTTTGTAGTCCTTTCCACAATTATTGTGGCAAATATTTTATAGTCAGCATTTAATAATGAGATAGGCCTATAATTTTTAATCTGCTGGTTATCTGCATCCTCCTTTAATATTAGCGTAATATATGCCTCTGTCCATGAGTTTGGTAATCTGGCTTGTTCTAGGACTTCATTATAAAGGTCTAACATTAGCTTCTCAAGTGGTTCTTGTATATTTTATATAGTTCTGTCGGAAGTCCATCCAGTTCCGGTGTTTTATTATTATTTTTGTTTTGTAATTGCCTCTTTCATTCCCATCATAGTTATTTTATCATTCAGCATTTCCCTTACTATATCAGGTATTGTTTTCCTTATTCCTTTCCTTTTCCTTATTCCTATGCTATTGTTAAACCCCGAATATATGCTTTAGTCGTATCCCACAAATTTTGCAATGATGTTTGTTCTTTTTTCTTTTCTTTAAGAAATAATTCCAATTCTTTTCCCATCATTTGTACATAGTTTTTTTCCCTTTAGAACTCTTTGGTTTAAAGACCACCTTCTTCTCTTTTCCTGTCCCTTCCATCTCACTTTTAGGGGACTATGATCCACCCAAGTATTTGTCATTATATGTCTTCTATGTCCCTTCTTAATTCCAGGTTCATCCAAACCATGTCAATTCTTGACCAAGAGTTATAGGGTTTGAAAAAAAACATATACTGGTTCTTCTTTGGATTTAGTTATCTCCATGTATCCTGTAAATTACGTTCTTGCGTCACCTCGAAGAATGGATTTGGCAAAGTTCTTCTCTTCTTATTAAAATCTCCTATTAGGCATATATTTTCATTTTCTATCTCTATTATTTTCCGGTGTAGTTTGTGGTAAAAGTCCTTCTGATTGTTATTTGGCGCATATATTATCATAAGCAACATTTGTTTTTGATTTGTTATTATTTCAATCAGTTTTCCATCTTCGTCAGTGTAGATTTGCTTCGGGTTCAACCATTCTTTTATATATACCACTATACCTCTCTTCTTTTGTTGAGCAAGGGACAGATGGAGTTTCTCAATTTTGGGGTATTCTAAAATACTACCATGTTGCTTCTTAATATGTACCTCTTGTAGACATCCATATTCATATCCATATTCTGTTTTTGTAGTCTTACTAGTATTTGTTTTCTTTTTGCTGGTGAGTTCATTCCATCGATGTTGATTGATAACATCTTAATTTCTTTCTCCATTTTATCATTTTTGTGTAGTTCTCGATCCTCTGTTTGCCCTTGTTTCTCTCTGTGTTCTTGTTCTCACACCTTCTCTTTCCAAACATTCCATTTCCAACTGTCCTCTCATGTCTTGGTCTGATTCTTTCCCTTCTGATTTCTGTTCTTCTTGGCTCTTATTTTCTATCTCATCTCTGCTGTCTAGTTCTTCCTCTGCAGCTAAATGGTGTTCATAAAACTCCTGTGCTTTGTCCAGGGTATCAATTTTAAATTGCTTACCTTGCCACGTAATCAGCATACTTTCTGGGATGAGCCATCTGAAGAGCACCTTATACTTGACCAGTTGCGAGGAGAGGAAGTGATAGTGTCTTCTTTGTTCCCTAATTCTTCTTGGAATTTGTTTTAGGCTTATAATCTCTTTTCCTTTGTAGATCACAGGTTCATCCCTTGTCTTATATATTTCATCTCTTGTCATTTTCCTAGCGAACCTCACATGAACTTCCCTTGGTAGTTTGTGTCGCCTTGCATAGTTTGGGTGGAGTCTATAGACCTCATCTATGTCACCTTGAATTTCCTGCTTGCTTTTTTGGATGGTGTCGGCTAGTAATTCTATCATAATCTTTGATAGGTCTTCCTCCTTATTTTCCACTACATTTTGAAATCTGAAGATTTCTAGATTGACAACTGCCTCTTCCAGTCCTCTGTTTACAGCTATCCAGCAAGCTGGGCCCTCATTTTACCAACTTCAGAAGGATGGAAGTATGAGTCAATCTTGAGCCAGTCAGGATCGAACTCTTGGCAGTGGGCACAGTTAGCCTGCAATAACTGCATTCTAACCACTGCACCACCATGGTAACTTTATCGGAATAAAAAATAATCCTCTTACCTTTTCGGCAAGTCACCAACTGGGGAAGGGTGCCATGGGTTAGGTCATGACGGAGATCCACAATCCAGGTTGGGATGTTCAGCTTGGAGCAAGAACCAAACAATTATTAAAATCAGAGATGGAATCAATGCAATTATTTCACAGTTCCCAGAGCTTAATAAACTCAAACCTTTTACCTCTTTTGCTAGATGCCTCAGTGGAATGGTGACCATCTTCTGCTTCCGCTCGGTGATGAGATTCACAAATCTGTGGGTGATAGAAGTGTTGAATGATTTCAGGGAAACAACTTTTGTTTGAGAATATCATTTGAAACTGAATCAAACCCAGAAAGAAGAATCCTCCCAGTCTTCAGCCACTTTCTTTTTATTTTTTATTTTTTAAATAATATTTTTATTTTGAATACTAATACAAATCTAAATCTAAATACAAAAAAGAGGAAAATACAAATATTACAATGCATCCCCTCCGGAGACCTTTTTTTTTTCTTATATTACTTCTTCTATAACAACTAAAAGATATACAATATATTCCGATTGTGCCCTTATCCCCTCCACTATCTTGAAATTAATATGGCCCATAGCAGAGGAGCTGGTTACTTGAGGGGCTGCCTGTCTCCCATTGTATCTGTTTTGCTGATTTGAATTGGCAGTGTTGGCATGCTCCAGGTTTCTTCGCTTTGTTGCTATTAGTCACGAAGTTGTGTCCAACCCATCACGACCCCACAGACAACGTTTCTTCAAGGCCTTCCTGTCCTCTACCATCCCTCAGAGTCCATTTAAGCTCACACTGATTGCTTCAGTGACTCCATCCAGCCACCTCATTCTCTGTCGTCCCCTTCTTCTTCTTTTGCCCTNAATCGTTCCCAGCATTAGGCTCTTCTCCACTGAGCCCTTCGTTCTCATTAGGTGGCCAAAGTATTTGAGTTTCTTCACTTAAACAATGTCAATTCTTGGGGACCCCTAGCATGTCTGCCCCCTAGAATGAGGTTTTCCCCAAGATCTGATGGTCCCATTCTTCAGTGTTTTGAAAGGGCTTGAAGATCTGGCTCTTTATCCAGGGCTTTGGCAAGAATGAAGCCCCTTACACTAGATAGTGTGGATTTGTTTCTTTTTCGTTCAGTTCTTGTCATCTTTGAGTCTTCCTTTTCATGTATGTTTCAAAACAGTTTTGGGAGCTGCCCAGAGAAAAGCAATATAGTAATATTCACAACAATGCAGAATAAACAATTCAGCTACCACCTGAAGCAAGTGGTATGCTCACTTGCTTCATACGGAGTTCATTGTCAACATCATTTACTAGCAGGAAAAAGTCTGGGTTTGAAGAACCCGCATAGATTCCTATTGTTTTTCAAGATGTTCTTTGCTCAAAGTTTTCAAGAGTGTCTTTAAAGAAAAGCTTTCAGAATTCAGAAGCTGTTTTCATTAGAGGTAGAAAAAAGCTTTTTGTAAAATGCAATTCTCTCTCTTTCCTAGACTCTCCAATAAACCTTATACAGCAGCTTCTGTAAGAAGCTTGTTCCCTCTTTCTCACAACCCTTACCTCACCAGTGCCAGGCCATAGGTCAAGATCAGTTCGTGGGATTTCAGAACTCCAGAGACATCTAGGAGCTTACAACGGATCAGATCTGCAGTGCATTCCACAGCTAAAGGCATCTTGGACCCAAACCTAATTTCAGAGTTAAACATAGTAACATTATGATCTTCTCCATCCAGTGATTTATGTCCCTTCTACTGCAGATCTAAAACACTTTTGAGATTACAAGCATCCTTAAGGAGAACATCAACTGTGGAAGTTCAGTGTTTCTGAAAGAGTTTCTGCAGCAGAGATGAAGGGCTTTCTTAGATATACTGAACTCATTTTGGGAGCCAGTGGTCCACAATAGTGCTGAACAACAATCAGTAAACCCCAAAGTTCTCTGCAATGATCAGGAATTCACTGGATTTCTCTGTACCCAAAATTAATATGTAAAGAGCTTCTAAGAGGAAAAATATTCACAAAATTGAATACATCTGGCAAATAAATGATCTAGACATAGAACCCTTGAATACCTATTACAGGTAGTCCCTGACTTACAACCTTTCATTTTGTGATCATTCCAAGTTACAACAGCACTGAAAAAAATGACTTATGACCACTTTACAACCGTTGCAGCATCTTGTGGTCACGTGATCATAATTCAGATGCTTGGCAACTGGCTCATATTTATGATGGGCATAGTGACATGGGGCCACGTTCACCTTTTGCGACCTTCTAATGAGCAAAGTCAATGGGGAAGCCAGATTCACTTAACAACCATGTGACTATAATTTAACTGCGGCAATTCACTTTACAACTGTGGCAGGACAGGTCATAAAATGGGGCAAAACTCACTTAACAACCACCTCGCTCAGAAACGAAATGCTGTGGTAAGTTGAGGACTACCTGAGGTAATATTACTGATGCAGCTGAAAGAAAAATGTTGAAGAATAATGTACTAAAACTGTGGTTTTCTACCATGGCAGCTTTAAAGTGTGCGGACTTCAAGTCTCGAAATTCCTCAGCCAAATGTTGCCAAGTTTGAAAAACACTGTACAGAAAGTTTGGAGAGAACTGCCCAAAGGGGTGGGATGAGTTTCTAATTCAAAATTCAGGCTGCTATCTCAAAAACTCCTCCCCATATAAATTTGCATTCAAATGATTGCTTGCAAATGCAAGATATGAACTGGTCGTCTCCACTCTCATCTCTCTCCTTGCTCCCCAGATATACCAGTTGTATCGCTTAATTAAGGAACTAACCCGTGTTTGGGATTCATACAAAATGCTAACCACAAAACCTCATCTCAACCAATTTTAAATGTTTAACATACATATGCAAACAGAACTATTGGGTAATTAACTCATCCTATGGTTCATCCTGAGTGAACACAAACCCCTGAATGGTGGCAGCTGTTTTCTGTCCACTTTCCTTCTCACCTGCTCTTCCAGACAGACACCCTGTCCAGTGCATCTCGTTGTGTCTGGCAGTCCTCACAATACAGCCCCACCATCACTTGATCCCATTCGGCCTTGCTTTGCCAAGGAACAACATTCCGTGGTCTCTTCAACTGGGTTGCCTTGGCTGCCAGTTTCCATCCTGGCTTTTGATTTCTGGGCTTGCTAGCCATGTTGTTGTAGCTCTGACCTTCTTCAGCTTCCTAGAATCCGGCGCTACAGATCTACAGAAAGCAAACCAGCCACAAATAAACCTCTCACCAACTAATTCCCAAGTGCTCTGCAAATGGTCCTCAACTTACCACCATTCATTTAATGACTGTTCAGACGCACAATAGATGTGAAACAAGTGACCTATGACCGTTTTGCAGACTTACGACCATTGTGGCATGCCCATGGTGATGAGATCAAAATTCAGGTGCTTGGCTGAGGAATTCCGGGAGTGGAGTCTGCCCATCTTCCATCGGCCAGATTTTGGAAAACGCTCTAGGTACGGTAGTCCTCAACATACAACCATAGCTGAGCCCAACATTTATGTTGCTAAGTATGAAATTTGTTAAGCAAGTTTTGCCCCACTTCTCTCACATTTGTTAAATGAAAATAAATGCAGTTCTTAAAGTTAGTTTTGACTTTGCTTGGCAGAAGGTCACAAAAGGGGACCACGTGACATTGCAACCCTCGTAAATGTGCTTCAGTTGCCGAGCATCCGAATGTAAACCGTGCGACCGTGGGGATGCTGTAACAGCCGTAAGTGTGAAAAATGGTCATAAGTCACTTTTTCCCAGTGCTGTTCAGTCACTAAACGAACTGTTCTAAGTCGACGACTACCTATATTATTATAGATGATGATGTCTTCTATGCATGCCCAGCAGACACAACCCCGTGTCGAAACCGCAGAGGGACCAACATCATAGCGCCCGGAGAGACCCAACACGTATCTCCCTGGCCACATACCTGCCCGTTTCGCACGTACCTGTTTCGACAGNNNACATACACCCACCTGCCCGTTTCGCACGTACCTGTTTCGACAGATCCCCCTTCCGTCCACCGCCACGCCGATCACTCGCGCCCCCTTCGGCCTTTCCAGAACAAAGAGAGCCCGACGATTCCCCACCGAAGCCGCAGAGGAACAGACCCAGCATCACCAGCCTCCCGTGGGAAGGAGGTGGGGCAAAGGCGGCGCAGGAAGGGGCGGGGGGATGGGAAAGTTAGCAAATCCCGGTAGGGGGAGGAGGGAAGAAACCAATCGGAGGAGATACGAGGCGGGCTGTGCAGGAGTGGAAGCGGAAGTTGGTGACAGTGGGCGCGATGCCTAGATCGTCCTCGGGACAGGGACTTCCGGCTGTTTCAGGCCGAGCGAGCGCCCCCTCTGGCCTAGAAGTAAAACCTTCTGCAAGGCGAATAGAATATTGGCTTACTATATCTATGCATGTTACCTTACGGGCTATCTATATATTGTATTTTGAATTTATTGTACATTGTATATATTATATTGCATACAGTATTACATATTATATAACACATGAGATACACGTGCACGCAGAGGTAATAACATAACATAACATCACACACACACACACACACCCCTTAGTGCAAATAAGCAACACATTCAGAATGTGCTTATTAGATGGATTTGCAAACTGGCAAATATGTAATGTCTTTGGTTTGTTTGCTTTTTTATTTTTTCTCAAAATGCTTTAAGTATATATATATGTATCTTTTTGTTTGCTTCTTTTAAAAAGTTCTTTAAATAAAGGTTTTTAGATCACATCTTTTTCGAGAGAACGGTGTTTCAGAAATTACCTCACTATATTTTGATGGTTGATGATGTAGTGAAAGTAATGTTTTATTTTATATATATTGCCCCATTTCAGTAAGAAGCAATTACATGGATTCATTCAGGATTAAATATTTTCAGGTGTTTATATTCTTTTGAAGTTTATCACATGGGAGTTGACTCCTGGAGAAAGAAAATAGACTTACACTCAAAAACATATTGTTCAGCATTGATTGGAAAGATAAGCTTATGACTTCAACAATTCTGTGGTTTGCTGAATTGACTAATATAGATCAGATAACCGTAATGAATTCTGACTTCAATTCATTGATATAGTACGTTTGTAGATATATATCTTGTATGCTTTTGTTTCTTTTTTCATTTTTTCACAAAACAGAATACAGGTTGTCTTCAACTTACGATCGTTGATTTACAATGAATCAAAGTTAAGGGGGTCCGCAGAGTAAAGAGGCAGGACGCGACAGGAACAGGTAAAACTCTCTTTATTTAAGTTTAAGTAGAAAGCCGCTCAGCCACGGCAGGCGCCAGCTTTTGTAGCCGGCGCTGTCCAAAGCTTCAGCCACTGNGGCTGGGCCAATGAGTGGAGTCTGCTAGCCAACTCCACTCTATGGCCATATTTGGTAATACTTAACACCCCTCCCCTCCTAGTTAGTTAAGGACTGCATACTCTGGGGGGTATTCCCTTCTCCAATCAGCACTTGAGTACCTTACGTAGTCACGTAGGTAGGCAGGGCTTCGAGGGGTGTGATTGGACCTGCAGACCTCACTTGTTCCTGGGGCAGCGGTCCAAGCGGACGGGTCCACCGCTGCTCCAGTCCCTGCCTGTGGAACCGTCTCGAAGTTGTCTTGTGGTGTGGCAGGGACCATTGAGCCTGAGGCCTCAGAAGTACACCACGGGACCTCCTCTTCGAAAGATAAGTGTTCCACGTCCTGTCCAGGTTTGAGGCTAGGCAGTTAGTTCTCTTGTTGAGTTCTGTGGGTAGGGCCTCAGGCAGGGACCATTCTGCTGGAGCATGTCGGGTATCTGGCTGGTTGTCTGTGATAGGGACCCAGCCTCTGATCTGGTCAATGTGCCTCTCCCACAGTTTCCCTTCTTCAGTTTCTACCTGGAACGATCAGGGCCCAGTAATCCCTGTGATCCTGGCTGGTACCCAGGTGGGTCCCCCTGTATAATTGTGAGCATAGACCAGGTCCCCTATGGTGAAGTGCCTGCACTTCCCCGTGGAATCTATGGGGGTCTCGGTGCTGTAGTTGGGGTGGACCCTGTCAAGTGTTGATCATAGTCTTCGGCCCATCAATAGCTCTGCAGGGCTGCAGTGTGTTGCTGCATGGGATGGGATGTGTTGGGCCAAAAGCATTTTGTCGATCCTTTCTTGCCGGTCCCCTCAGCCCATCCATTTGAGTGTTTCTTTGGCTGTTTGGACCATTCTCTCCGCTTGTCCATTTGTCACCGGGTGTGTGTCTGATCTCTAGTCTGGCTAGGAACCCTTCAAACGACTGCAAGGTAAACTGCAACCTGTTATCAGAGATGAGGATGTCGGGGAGCCCGTGGGTGGAGAATAGTCGTTGGAGGGTTCTTATGGTGGCCTCTGATGTGGTGGACTTCTTTAGTATTACTTCCAACCATTTAGTGTATGTGTCAACTACTATGAGGAAGGTTTGCCCTTGGCAGGGCCCGGCGAAGTCGAAATGTCCCCAGGCCCATGGAGCTGTGAGTGTCTCCCATTTTCTGGGGCTTGCTGCTGGGGGGGGCTGGTCTGGTTTCTTGACATGGGGTGCAGGTGGCAACCCAGGTTTCTGTCTCCTTGTCCAGCCCCGGCCACCACACATAGCTTTCGGCCAGGGCTTTCATTCAGACTATCCCCGGGTGTCCCTCGTGTAGTAGTGTCAGTATTCTATTCCTTAGTGGGGGGGATGACTACTCTCTCCCCCCAGAGTATGCAGCCCTTAAGCACTGACAGCTGAGCTTGTCTGTTCTTATACGGTTTGAATTTGTCCCCTTCTATCGCTTCCGGCCATCCCCTCCACACCCAGCTTGAAATCCACGCCATTGTTTTGTCGTGGGCTATGAGTCTTGTGATCTCTGCAGACGTCATCAGTCTGGGCTGTAGCTCCTCTATCAGTAGTACTGTGGTGGACAGCGCTGGGTCTTTGGCTAGGTCTGGAAGGGGACAGCGGCTCAGGGCGCTGTCTTTACCTGGCCGGAGATGTCTTTACCTGGCCGGTGAATTGGGCAGTAGCTGTATGCGGCCAGGAACACAGTCCATCTTAGCATCCTGGGTGATAGGATGTTTGATGTGGGTCTATCTCCAGCAAGGATGCCCAGCAACAGTTTGTGATTGGTGATCAAGTCGAATTGTCTTCTGTAAAGATATTCATGGAAGCGCATGACTCCTGCGGCAAGCGCTTCCTTGTCGATTTGGCTACAGTTCCTTTGAGTTTTAGACAGTGTCTTTGAGTAATATGCTATGGGGGCTTTTGTCCCGTTGGGCAGTCGGTGGCTGAGGACTGCTCCGATTCCATAGGGGGAGGCGTCGCATGTGAGTGTGAGTGGTAGTATCTTGCTGTATTGCATGAGAACGCTGCTGGATGTCAGGATGTTTTTTATTTTCTTGAAAACGTCAGCCTCATGTTGCCCCCAGGTCCAGTTGGTTGTTTTATCTAGCAGTCTGTGGAGCGGTTCTGTGATGGTCACCTGTGGTAGAAAGACATTGTAAAAGTTGAGCAACCCCAGGAAGGCTTGTAGTTCCGCTTTATTTTGAGGGGTGGGGGCTTCCCGTATTGCTTTCAGCTTCCCGTTTGTGGGTTGGATGCCGGATGCATCTATCAGGAAGCCCCAAAATTCCACCTGTGGGACGGCTAGGTGGCACTTATTCCTTTTTAATTTCAGTCCGGCTTCCTGGAATCTACCCAATACTGTCCTCAGTCGCTCTATCAATTGTCCTCTGCTTTTGGCCGAGATGATTACATCGTCGAAATATGGGATTACCCCCGGAATGTTGTGCAGTAGCCTTTCCATAATGCTCTGGAACAGGCCGGGGGCAATGCTGACTCCGAACTGCAGCCACTTGCATTAAAAGCGCCTCGGTGGGTGACAATGGTTTGTGCTTCAGCGGTTGCCTTGTCGACGGGCAGTTGCTGATAGGCCTGGGCCAGATCTAATTTGGCAAATATAGTCCCTCAGCCCAGGGAGTGCAGGAGGTGTTGCACTACTGGCATGGGGTAGGCGCTTTGCTGGAGGGCCTTATTCAATGTTTTGTACTTAGCACAAATCCTGACTGACCCATCTGGTTTAACTGGGATGACAACTGGGGTCTCCCATTTGGCATGGTCAACTGGCTCGAGGACCCCTTGGGCAATTAGCTTATCTAATTGTTCCTTGACTTTGGGCCAGAGAGCAAATGGGACTCGCTGCGGCTTGAGTCGGATAGGGGCTATGTTGGGGTCTAGGTTAAATGATATAGGGATCCCCGTGTACTTGCCCAGTTTGTCATCGAAGACATCACTGAATTCCCGCTCCAGCTCTGCAAGGTCTTCTGCTGGGGGGTGGGGGCTGGCCTCTGCTGCATGAATGCCGGTGATTCTGCAGCAGCACAATGTGGTGTTTGGATGAAAGCCATGGACCAGCCCACATGGAATTTTCCCTTTTTCAAAAGTTTTGATCCCTGCCAGGGGCATTTCAGACATTCCATTTTTTTAGAGCTCTTTTCCTGCCTTAATCAATCAATACACATTTCTGCCAAATGTTGGAAATGTCATCAGTATTAGCGTCCGTATTATCATATGTGGTAGACATGTCCAAAAGCCAAAATATTGGACCAAAATACATACATGGTTAGAAAAAAATGATAAAGCAACACATTGATTTTAAACCAGAAATATTTTGTTGGGTATTTTACCAGAATAATATAATAAAGGGAATATATACTTAATTTTACATCTGCTAACAGCAGCAAGAATTGTCTTTGCACAACAGTGGAAAAATGAAGAGATCCCTTTAGATCAGGGGTGTCAAACTCGATT
>AZIM01001483.1:10185-21113 GCA_000516915.1 Ophiophagus hannah
TCATTGCTATAGAGACAAGATAACATATTGGCAAGCTCTGGCCAGCTTTGCAGACAAATCAAAAAGAACGCAGTGACAAAACAGCAGGTAAAGAATATTTTAATTAAAATTCAACATTATAGTATCTTCAATTCAATATATATGCTTTAGAAACAGCAAAAAAGAAAGCCATTGCTAACAATTGTTAAAGTTCCTTAAAGTTTTAAAACATATTATTTTCTTATGACCAATTACATTAAATGGTAGAGAGTGCACTGTGATACCCAAATCCTGAAGTTGAACGTTCTAACAATTTAATTTCTNCTAACAATTTAATTTCTAATCTCATGCCAATGCTTTGGTCATCTACTGCAGAGATGAGCAATCTTTGACAGACACCATCATACAATCTGACAAGATGATCTAAATATAAAAGCTAACTAATTTGTAGACAAGATGTTCATAAGAACTATGTTAATTGATAAGGGTTTCTAGTAGCTTTCAGCAAATACTGTTTAAAAACTCCTGATCTCCTTCTTGCAATATTTCTGGCCCATCCTTTCTTGCAATTTCAAGGAAAGTTCAAATAAATAAACGAAGAATACAGAGAGTGTTAGGATTCTGGGACTCATTTAACTATCACCCAAATTATATTAGCCCATATTAACATGTGTTTGTTTTTCAGTAGCTTCTCTTCACAAATTAGCAGAACCAAAGTACACAGATGAGCTGCAGGGTCAGGAGATATGTACTCTTGACAGATAATTTGGCAATTTGTGACAACTACGGTATACTAAAATATAACTTGCCTGCCAGTATCAAAGCTTGCAGTTCTAATGAAGAAAGAAACAGAAGTTGTAACATGATTACATAGAAATGAGTAACTAAGACTGGAATTCTTACTTGCATTTTCAGGAATGTTAATCGTTCCAACCATAGCACTACCTACATATTTATACCTGAATGGTCCAATGCAAGGATAAGAGAGTGTTGACAAAAAAGATACCAACTGTTAAATATCCCAGAGTAACTTAGAAAAAGCATGAGCCTGCATGAAAGGAATCAATATTACTGAAATACAGTGGATAAAATATTGGAGAACCATTTTAAACAATGGATTTCTGGGGCAAGACTAAAAGAGTGGAATTGTCATAAAGCAGAGGACTAGGAGTAGCTTCATAGCCATGTTATAGAAAAAGAAACAGCTGTTCTATAAGGCTGAATCAGGATTAATTCATTCACTGAACCTACACACAATGACTATATTTTACATACTAATATTAGAAACTGCACAAGTCAAAATGAAGTGCAAATCACGTTAATTCTAAAACTAGAAAACATATCCACCTGAAAAATTGAAAATTTCATGAACAGAAAAAACGGGATACAACTATTACTAGGTAAAACTTTCTGGAAGGGAGAAAGAAGAAAAAACGACTGCCTTTTAAAAAGAATACTGCCTTTTATATCAACGATGGGAAGTTCAAGTACTAATCCAATCAAATGTAAGAAAAACCAAATAAAGTTTAGGGATTACTTCTTCCTTCTTAGCATACCAAGCATAGCCTTAATATGAAGAAAAATCACAAATGTGTCCCATTAGGGCAAAAATGTAATTTTAAAAAATTGAATAGTATATACACTGAAATCAATGGGATTTGATAACTAAATTTTCATTATTTGAATGGTTCTATTCAAAATATGATTCAGCCTTAAAGCTTCCTGTCTTAATTTACCAATCAAATTATTATCTGACTTGATGGCCAATGCCAAAATCTATTTGTTTTCTTTTTACCTAGGTCTTTCACGAGAAGAGCCTTATAAAGTTTCTTCTGCAGTGCTGACATTCCATGGTAGAGAACCACTTCTACCTTCTTTGGAATTTCTTCTGAAACTTCTGCCTTCACTCTCCTGAGCAACAAAGGCTGCAACAGACTGTGAAGTTCTTTGACTTAAAAAAGAGACAGAAATAGCCAGTTAAATGCAAACAAGATGAAAAATGTGGACAAGTTATGATTTTTAAAACTGAAGGAAATCTAACTGGATCTAGGGGATCTACCCCTTAATTTACAATCACTTCACCATTTAGATGGTTAATGCTTTGGGTGTATGTTTGCAGGAAAATTTGTAAATCTTCCCACACCTTCAAGTAACAGAAACTAGCTAGAAATGGATCTATGTAACATACTCGTCTTAATGAATTCTAGTGATAGTTAAGAAACATTGTGAAACAATTTCTTAACTTGAAGTAGAAGGCGAAAAGTCTGGCCATTTCAAAGAATGCATCAATCATCCACAATCAGTCTATTCAATTGACACAACAGAAGAGAGAGAGAGAGATGTACAGTATATAAGATTGTCATATCACATAATTAGATTAAAAAATCAGGACACCAGTATTACAATAATGTATTCTATATATTTATCTTTTATATTTTCTATATCTTATATTTCAGAATATAATGCCAGTATCATTAGGCTAAGGCCAATTTTAGCTAGTTTGGCTACATCTCCTGAGTAATGTTGCATGTGGTTGCATGAGTATTAAAGGTAATGACTATTTTGGATTGTATTTATTTAATGGCTACTGGCCTTAACAAATGAGATTATATAATTTGATACTTTAAAAAAGAGCTTCATATAGCAAATATATAATTCATCACTATAATTGGTGTGATTGAAAACTGTAGCAGTCTCATTTAAGGATAAACCCACTAAAATTAATAGGGCTAGAGTTACAAAAATTAACAAGTATAAATCTCCCTAATTTCAACTCGTCAATTTAAGTATTCCATGATTCAGCAGCATGACATAAGACTGAAGAAAGATGTTGTACGGAGAACTATGCATGTTGTTACTGCAAATACCCAAGTATTTTAATTAAAACATATTCAATGTGTCATTTAAATTCCAGGCACTAATTATGCCTACAATAATGATCCATAACCTTACTGGAGACTGAACGCTCTTTCTCACATATGCACCAAATTCAGTACCTTTTAGAAAAATCTTAAAAATTATATAAGTGGTTATTGGGACCATACGAAGTTATGACAGTACGGAACAAAGCAAGCTTACAGCCAGTCCACAAAATTGCAGTGGTCATCGTCTCGCCACAATCAGGTGATTGAAATTACAACAGCTGTAGTGTGTTATGGTTGCATGATTACCATTTATGATCTTCACTGCTGGCTTCCAGTAAGCAAAGTCAATGTGGGAGTCGGCAGGAAGTCACAAGTTGTGGTCACATGATATTGTGCTTAATGACTCTGCATAATTTGCTTAATAACTGCAACCAGAATTGTGGTTAAGTCAGCATGGTCATATAATTTTTGCTTTAGGACCATACTGCTTAGCAACAAAGTATTCAGTGCCAATTACTGTCATTAAATGAGGGCTATCTGTACTTAAAAATAAGCTTGCCTAAGGGACTTTGCATTTCCCCAGGGAAGTAAAAAAAAAACCACCCTAAGCATAACTATACATCTCTTATGAATGCAAAAAAGAAACAGCACAAAGATGAGATCCATGATATCATAGGACATTGAATTCTTAATTAAAAATTAGAGTGTTCTTGGTTCAAGTGAAGGCTATACACATTCCTTTAATAACAGTAGCATAATCAAAAAAGAAATGAATCCCTGAATCCCAACTGTTCACATTCTGCAATGAATCTCAACTTTCTACTTGCCTGTTTCAGTGTCTTTTTCAATTTTATGGTAATAGCAAACAAATTCATCTGCCAGTTGCTTGGGAAATATAACTGGTTCAATAAAAGCAAGCATGGAATATAATTCTTGAAGATTGTTCTGAATTGGAGTACCAGTTAGCAGAAGACGGAAATCTGTTGAATACTAAAACATGTCCTGTAGTTTAGCATTTTTTTGCATTATTTGGTAGACAATCAGGGATAAATCTATTTAAAAGTAGCAAAATTATATTACATTATGTGCAATCTATACTCACAAATGGTCACCAATTTATGTTACAGTTAATTTTCCTTTGTATTTATCAAATATATTTTTATTGTTGTGTGATCAAAATAAAGTTTCTCTCTGTGTATAGTTTAGACACTGCTGAAGGGAAGAATTTGATCAATTGTACGTAACTATTAGACTGACACATGCAAGTTAGTTGATATAGGGTGATGGGAAGTGATGTGGGGACATGACTCAGAACTTTGCAATATTATTTTACAATTAGAGGTTAGGAGCCATTCCCTTTTTAGTAAAATTGGAAAACTTGTGTCTTCTGAGAAAATTATGTTTTTATTCCAGATATAAACTGAATATTTTAAAGTTAATATTAATGTTGCTTCTTTTCTTATTGAAGAATAAAAATGCCAATAATTTAGCTTAAACTCAAATTGGATGTCTCCTCACATCAAACTACAAATAGTCTATTACTCAATTGAACTCTTAAAGATAACCAAAAAAACTGGAATCTCCCCAAATGACCAAGGCAATTAGGAAATATTCATCCTCTAACATTTCAATAAAACAAAATGTACTATTCTTTTACCTCAGATAGTGTTTTATGAAGCAATGAATCCTGATTCTTCAGTCTCTGAGCTTCATCCACAACAAGACAAGTCCAGTTAAAACTGAACATAAAGAAAGACCAGAAATATGATGCATTCAGATCTATTATTTGCTTAATTTATTCATAGAGGAACTGAGATGTATTAAGATTTAAGATATTAAGGTTTAATTTAGTAGCTCAGAATTAGAAACCTTGAGGAATACTGTATAAGGTTTCCTTTTCCTTGGTCATATTTGAATAATTCTCTTTATTTCTTAGATGTTACATTAATATGTACCTTCTGATGCAAATAATTACCACCTGTTTTTCCTTATACCTAGTAACTGATTCAAATAGGTAAAAGCACAAAAAGGAGACCACCTTTGTAAGAACAGGCTTCATTCTAAAAACTAAAACAACTATTCATGTGTAACTGGCCCCAGGGTCCAAATAGCTTTTGTGTTGAAAACATGGAATTGGTACTCAGTGTCCTCACCTTTTTAGAAAAGCTGCATCTTTGAGGCACATCTGTAACCAAGTGAAAGAAAAGTTTTGTTTATACTGTAAGTTTACATGTTTGTTTTAAAGAAAAGGATGATTGCATATGAAACTCAACTATGCTTTATTCATATAAGCAAAATGAATAAGAAAAAATAATAAGAAAGAAAGAAAGCCAATGCATAGGCTCCATCAACAGAGGGATAGCATCAAAATAATGAGAAGTGATAGTATTGCTGTATATTGCACTAGTAAGGCCATGCCTGGAATGCTGCATCACATATTATTCACCATGATAACCCCCCCCTCCAAAAGCTGAAGCCCTAGAAAGAGTGTAAAGAGCAGCAACAAAAGGGGTCAGGAGGTTAATCGTATGAGGAACAGTTAAGGGAATTAGGTATGTCTACTCTAGTCTAATGAAGAGAACGATTGGAATGACATGATAGCTGTCTTCGGGTACTTGAGAGGCTATCACAGAGAAGAGGGGGTTGACTTATTCTCCAAATACATGAAGACAGGACAAAAAGTAATGAGTGGAATCTTGTTAAAGAGAGATCCAATCTGGAAATAAGGAATAATTTCCTAACAGTGAGAACAATTAATCAATGGAAGAGTCATGGGTGCTCCATTGGTGGAGGTCCTGAAGAAGAAATTGGACAACCATTTTGGGATGCAATAAAGTTTCTTGGGCAGGGGGTTAGATTAGAAGACTTCCAAGGTCCCTTCTAGCCCTGTAATTCTATGGTCAAGTGGCATGAATGATGATGTTCCTAATTAAAGCTTGAGGTTGTATGCAATCCTTCTCCATTACCTCCTCCTTTAGTCAGGAGTTTGTTATATTTGGTGTCACTTTTAAAGCATCAGAATTCTAGCTTCATATTTCATTTTAACCAGAAATTATGGCTTTTTAGTATTTTAGTAAAATAAAAATAAATTGCTGGTTAATTAAACAATTTCAATCATTATTGTCTGGGTTCATACACACCTGTGTGAATCCAGCCATCAGTATTACAAAATCCTGCCCAGTATAACACGTGAATCTAAACCACTGCTGGCTAGGTTAGAAACCAGATAGTTATTTTAAAGTTTAGTTTAAGGCGTAATCAACTGAAAGATTCTTGAATAATTTTTTTAGAAAAGGTTTAAACTGAGCAAGCCTAAATTAGTAACCTGTAGATATTCTATAATCTGGTTTCAATAAGCTCATAATCTACCTTTTTGAATATCTGGATTTCCCCCCCACATTCATCTATTTCTGTTATACTGGAAAAAGGATATACAGAGCCTTTCCTTCCCATCAATCTACTTGTACATCTGGCCTTAATTAGATGAATATAAAATAAAAATTGTTATATAAAACAATTTATCAGACCTTGATGAGTGACTCTACAGAATAATTTCAACTGAGGACAAGTTTAATTTTCAGAGACACTATTGCAGATATAATTGTTATTTATGGAAGCAAAATTGCTATCACTCACTCACTCATTTTTTTAGCACAATCACAGATCTTGAATATTATGGTGGACATGGAAACTGGTCAAATAAGAATAGCCAAATGCCCTGTCAAAATATTAATTAAAACACATATATACAAAGTATTAATTAAAAAAATGATATACCTCATAAGTAGTCAGCAAAATGTGGAAACCATGATTTGATTTCAAATCCTGTTGTAGTTCAGCTCTTTCTTCTTTGCCACCTGAATATATCACAGTGGAAAGGCTCGGAGAAAACCTTTTTTGGATGTTTAAAAGATCTATTGGTCAATATCTTTCTTCTAACCAGAATTATAAATATACAAATTGCATTGGTTCACTTATTCCAACACTATCTATTGTGTGATGCCAAAGACAAAACTTGACATTTTGTGTGCAAAGTACCTGTTTTCCTAACTTAGTAAATTTCTGAAAATAATTATCTTATAGAGACAGACATAGGTAATGGAATGCTGGCTAAATTTGTAGACAACTGCATTTAAAAGAAATGGGTTGCACTTCATTCTGCATCATTTTTCTCAATCCAAATTTTACTAGATTCCTTTTTATAAGCAAAATAAATCAGAGGAAATATGGGCAGCACCTTTTTAACTGACAAATGTTAAAAAGCTTAGCTCACTTCAGCATATATTCATTTCATCATAGATTCACATACTTAATCTATACATCTGATAAACGAATTACACTTCATAAAAGATTTTAATAAAATGTATTAACTGGAAATATGCTCCAAGATTTCTGATTATCAACAGGCATAACATATAGTTTGTAATAATGCTGACAATTCTGTATTTTGGTACTGTCCAACTCCAAACTGACTCTGGGCAGCTCACAAATTACATTTGAAATTTGCTAGAATGTGCTTCAAGAAATGTAAAAACTATTGAAATGTTTACCTTTTTAATTCATCTCTCCAGTTGTTTAACACAGAGAGAGGGCAAATGATCATAAAAGGTCTCCTATGAAGCTTCCCACTCAAAAAAACAAGCAGACAAATAGTCTGAAATAGATTTTAAACATATTTTGGATTTATTTATCACATATAATAGCATTCATTTTTCTTCTGACAATTAGGAAATCATACATTTCATATATAGAAAGACAAAATAATACCTGGCAAGTCTTCCCCAGTCCCATTTCATCACCCAGAATACAGCCATGCCCAGTTTCATAGCAGCTTATCATCCAATTTACACCTTCTATCTGATAGGGACGCAGATGAATAGCTAAAAAATAAGAAAGGGAAACTATTGCATAGGAACTCTTAAGTTACATAAACAGCTGTTTGAAATACAATTAATCTAAAGAACTAGACATTAAACTTTGATTATGTAAAAGCAGTCATCATCATTTTCTTAGAACTTATTTTAACATAGCTATTTTCACTGACATTCTAGAAGGGAAGCAAAATACAGTGCAGCAATTTTCTCAAACCTGGTGCCTTGTTTTGATTGGCATTTCAAGATATGTGTAAACAGAATTATTTTTTTGAAGATATTTCATTTTGATGCATATTTAATGCATTTGACTATTACCTAAAGGGTAAGAATTTATACCAAGCATTAAGAAGTTACCACTACTATTCTTACAATTCTCAGCCAACATATCCAACGGGAATTCTTGGAGTTAATTCTAGCAAGTCTAAAACTGGTAAATTAAGTGGTTTTATGACATCAAACACGACTTCACAACTAACAACAACATCACATATAACCTGTTACATGGTTCCTGTATTCATTGGATTGCTATGAGAGAAGCTACAACTTACATACTATCAATAGGCAGGACAGAGGATCTATTTTATGGAGTAGCATAATTACTCAAGAGAACTTACTTTTTAAATTCCAAACATAGGAATGTCAGTCTGACAATATTTATTATTTTTTAAGACAAGATATTTTAAAGAAGATATCTTATATCTCTTTCCTCTGAACAATCAATATATAAATTCTTGATTTGGAAAACTACCTAAGTATCTGAACCACTTAATACTTAATTAACAAGGTACTTATTCATTTTAGGTTATCTTCACATCACCCGGCTTTTTGAACAGGCCATGAACCAAGGTACTTTGTACATAGCTGAAACTAGTTTTTAATATACAGTACTTAATTACCATTGCTTACTTTTTATACTTTCTGCATTTTGATAGATTTAAATAAAAACATGCTCTCGTTGAATTAATTTAATTCCCTGGCTGCCCCTAATACAAACTAGCGGCTATCAATAGAGCCTAAATAAGTTGATCTATGAATTCCATCTTTAGGAAAAATGGCTCGAAACGAAACTTACCCGTCAACCCCCATTGGAGTAATTGTTCCTCTATTATACTTTCGCTTCCCTGTCTGGATTTGTATTTGTTAGAAAGAGTTTGGAAAAAACAAGACATCACACAGGCCTCAAAGCAGCAAGCTCCGAACCCTCTTCCTTCGGCAATGTTCACTTTCCAAAACAGTTACCGGAAAGAAAGCAATGGCCAGGCTTCTATGGATTGGCTGGTAAGAAAGAACACTGCGTCGTAATTGGCTTTTGTGGGAACCTGGGCGTGTTCTAGAAATAGCATCATTCTGTGGAACAGTGACGCTGCTCACACGGGCCTTTCAATACTTTACTTACAGATTAAGAGTTGGAAGGGACTTGTCTTTTGACTGCGGTGCTGTTTTTACTCTGCGTTGCATTTTCTTTGTTGGACTCAATCGATTGACTGTATGCCTATCTGTATACAATATTACATTTAAAAGTAACCCTATCTAGAACAATGTAATATGATTAAAATTGTGGGGTTTTTTCCCCAAGAGCAACGACGTGCCCTCTAGCAGTTTTCCTACCCAAGGGATTGGATCGATTCCTGCCCAAAGTTGCTGTAAATTTTTAGTAAAAATAATCGGCTCTCCAACCACATTTTAGCGTGCTTTGTCGAGTGAATCCAGAACGTGTGGATTTATCCCCCGCCTCATCCCAAATTCGAGTGAAGTGTTTGGCATTTATCGGTCATCGATCAATGAACAAGTGAAACTAGGTAGAGACGTACCTGAAGAGCTTGAAGAGAGCAGTGTAACAGGACAGAATGAATGCCCCGTATTAAAAGTAAGAACCACCTGTCGTGTCCCTAATTATGCTAGACTAGCTTCTTTGCTCTGGCCGTCCCGCCCAGTTAAAGATGGTCCCTTTTGCCATTCACGGACTTTTATAATAGCAACATGCCGCTGCAGGAACAGAGCGGAATTCTGCGGGATTCGGTTAATATTGCCTATCACTTAAGTTTTTTTCCCCCTCAGACAAAATTGTGCCTGCAGAAAACAATTGCCTAGCTAATTTTATGACAATCCAACTCTTGCCGCTATTCTACTGTATGTCGGCGAGCCAGGAATAAGGAGTTAATTGGGAGTATCCATGGGTAACTTGGTATGCTAACAAATCATTGTTTAAATCAAACTAAAAAGGCCGCAAAAAGAATCGAAAAATATCGTGTATATCGTGTATATTGTGTACCTCTTTTAAAATCTCTTAGGGTCTCTGTTAACACAAATCGCTTCTCCTTTGTAGTTTCAGAGTGGTGTCGGTGCAGAACCCCGCTCCCCGCACTGGCGCAAACATGCGATTAACCGAAGACGGCTATATTTGTATTCAGGCATGTTGCGCGATGGAGTTACGGAAAAATACCAAGCTGAGGCGTCACATTCCGATGCTTTCATCAAGCTCCGCCTCCAATCCAGTACAAATCTGCGAGACGGAGGGAAACATTTTGTACTCTCTTCCTTCGACTTTCTGCTGATTTTCTCCTTTTCCCTGCCGCACCGGCCACCTGAGCCATGAAGGACGAAGGCTGGCAACTATCGACGGTGGCCTGGGGAGCCCCGCTTTTCGTTTTGTTTTATTTAGGTTTCTTGCGGCGGGTGACTGGTGTGGCTGGCACTGTTTAACACCGCCGGCGGCCGGGCCGCTTCGAAAAATCTTGGAGTCCTCCCGCGGAAGCGGTGAGTGAGGTCGTAAAGACAACTGCACGTTTTAGGGACGATATTCGCATCATCCATGCTATTTCTGGTAGCATGGATTATCTGCAGGAGAGGGGCATGGAGGGTGGTTGAGCCACTGGCTGAGGGTTGGGCATGACTGAATCGCTGAGGACGACGACGACGACAACGGAGTATACTTACCCAAGCTGGTACTTTTCGCTGTAGACATTATAGGAGAGTTGTGCTGGCAAAAAAATCAGAAGGAGTGTAGTTAATTAATTAACCCATTTTATGAAAATGCGAAGGCTTTCCTGAGAATCTGATGAATCTCAGGAAAGCTTGTGTGTTATTATAAAATTGATTTCAGGACAAAAAGAGCAGATATAAATGGGCATTTTATCTGGAGGTCATTTTGAACATGAGCTATTGGCCACCCAAACAGACCTTACACCATTTTTGACAGATGGCAGTCCAG
>AZIM01001483.1:160240-171160 GCA_000516915.1 Ophiophagus hannah
ACCGGTTCTATGGGCGTGGCTTGGTGGGTGGGGCAGGGGGAGGGTACTGCAAAAACCCCCGTCAGAGGNACCTGCTGAATACCACCTCTGATCCTAACCTTTCACCCCAATACTCAGTGTTAACTCCAGAGCAAAACACAGAATAAAAGACACACTATCCTATTCTGACAATGTATGCATTTGATGGGTGAGAAAGGTATATTCTACCCAAAGGTCACAAAGACAAACTTCATTTCGAAGGAAAAGAACGAAGAAAACATAAGGCCAATCTGAGGAGTTTTTGCAAGAGCAAACCCAGCTACCTGTCGAATTGTGCAAATAGTAATCAGGTACTTACCTTTCTGCTTCTGACTTTGAGCCAATAAGAAAACTGTAAACAATATAATACACTAATTAAAATTAAGTAAATATACAATATAGATTATATATGTCACATCAACTGAGCTGAACATACATGATGTTTGCTTAACATAGAAACCCAACTTCAAGCAGTATTTCATTTCTGATAGTTCATTGGCTGATTATATCAACTCTTACAAAGCATCAACAGTGCATGTCCAGATAGGGTTTAGAGATATTTCACAAGTCATTGCTGAAAAAGGATGCTGGACTAATGGCCTGATTCAGTGGTCTAATTCAGCAGGATTCTTTTACACTTTTATGCCTCAAAACCTGGATGCCAATCACCCCACTCCTTAAATTATTTTTTGCCAAACAAATATTTTCCAAATATTTCCATTGACACCTCTACTACTCCCTTCATCATGAACTTGCTTCTGCTACACATCATCCATCCTGACTTTATTTATTATGCTCTACCTTTTCAACTGAAATACATAGCAACAATGTGTGGAAAGTTCCTGTTCTGCCAAAGGGTAGAAATATAGGGGGGCTAAAGAAGACTTTACCAAATAATAGTGTTTTATAAAAACATAGCTGCAATTTTCAGAAATATGTACAGTGGATATTTTTAGAAATCATAGTATATAGGTAGTCTTCGACCTACAGCCATAGTGGAACCTGTCCATTACTGTCATAAGTGATGAAGGCTGTTAAGCGCAATGACCTTAATGATGCCTGCTCCCTGGTCTCCCTGATGCAGTTATTAAACACCAGGTGGATTGTTAAGTGGAGCATGGGGTGCCTTTGGCTGGAGGAGGCCCACCACCCAGCTGAGTCCAAAAAAGAGTCAGTCAAGCAATAAAAAAACTTTGCAAAGCCAAAACCAGCCCAGCTGTTAAAGGAAACAAAGAAAATCCTTCTGGTGGTTGTTTGTGTAGAAGGAAAACTCTTTGCAAAATTAAGGATGGCTCAGCACGTGCAGCAACCAGTCACAGCATAAGCTGGTTCATAAAGGGAGTCAGACAAGCAGCAAAAGGCTTGGAAACCTTCCTTGGAAAGCTTTTTGCTGCTTGTCTGACTCTCTTTAGGACTTAGCTTCTGCTGAGCCATTTGCTTCATGTGTTGAGTTCTTGGTAGCTTTGCAAAGTATTTTTCTTCACCTCTCCACACAAACAACCTCCAGAAGGATTTCTTTGGTTCCTTTATACTCCCCGCCCCCCCAGTAAAAAAAATTAAAATCTTTTTCCTCTATTTTTTAGCCTCCCAGTCAGTCATCATGATAAGTAACTTGCAGATTTTGTCACTTCCTTTCCAGGCACCCAGTAAATTAGTAAATTAAGTGGTTAAAGGGAATCAAGATTGGAGGGCAGAAGTGAAGAGTTTAGTTTCAAGGTCTAATTGGGAGGAGGGGAGAAAAATCCACAAGCCTGCCCCCCTCAGCTTTTTTTCTGTTTTCTTTATTGGGAAAAAATGTGAGTTTGTGAGGGAAGGGGTAAAGCAAGAAGATTTGGGGAAGCTGGTTCTAGAGCTGCCATCTTTGCATGTGGCGGGCTCGTTTCCCCAAAGTCTAGCAAGAGCTAGGAGAGGTCTGCAATCTTGACTGCCAGCTGACTGGGGCAGGGAGACCTAGCCCATAAACATTACAAAATGTCACCAGTGGATGGATCACTAAGCTTCCTCCATGGTGTTTCAAACATCAGGGTTTCACTACAGCCAAGCACATAGGCTTGATTGGAAGCCTTTGTGGCACTGGAATGCAGCGCTCGAACTCATCTAGTTGGGCTCTGCTGGGCTATTTTTTCTTGCTTCATTTTGCTTTGTTCTGCTTTCCATCAGTAAGGCTGGCCATGTAAGTGAGCAGCGCACCAGGGCCACGGATGGCGTTGGTTCCTGCACCCAGCCAATTCCAATTCCACGGCTGGCCTTACTGTTTGAAGGCTGAACAAAGCCTTCAACTGAGCAAGGAAGCACTGCGGGACCAGGCCCTTCACACCCATATCCAGCCCGCCGGAGTTCGTTGCACCGGGGCAGGAATGAGATCCTGTCCTGTGGAGCCTGCTGCTTGGGCGGGAAAGACGAGGAGGAGCAGAAGAACGGCAANACGAGGAGGAGCAGAAGAACGGCAAGGCTTTGTGCCAGCTGGCCAGGCAGGGAGGCGGTGCAGGTTGGCTGGTTAGGGAGGGGGGCAATCATTAGGTGGATGCCACCAGCAGCAGCTTAAATGCCCCGACTGAAGCTGGTGTTCACTGCGGCAGGGGAAAAATGAGAGGCCCTGCTTTCCCGCAGAGCCTGCGCTTCAGTGGGGAGGACGAAGAGAAAAACAGCTGCTCAGGTGGCTCTTCCCCTCCCCCCCACTATCAGCTTGAATGCTCCAACTAAAGCAGGAATCATGAACTTTCACACACATACTCCCCTGCCACCCAGGGCAGCCACATCCCTTCACTAACCATTCCAGCTCCTTTTGCTGCCGCCTCGTGCAGAACAACTAAAGTAGTCTGTGGGACTACGGTAAAAAAAATAGTTCAGATCTTCCAACTTCTCCACCAAAAAAAAAAAGATCTCACGAGGTTGGAAAGTCTGAACTATTTTTTTACCCTAGCCCAACAGATTACTTTAGTTGCTCTGCACACGGCGACAGAGAACTGGGCCTGTGCATGTGCAGGCCTGCCAGGATGGCAGGGACCGGGCCAAAGTGACACGGGCAGGACCCTTACAGTTTCCAGGATGGCCATGCTGGCTGGATTCGGCCTCATCTTGGGCCGGATCCAGCCCGTGGGCCTTGAGTTTGACACCCCTGCTTTACTCTCATATTTGGGTGAAGAAGTGGAGGAAATGCTCATAAAATTGTTGAGGACATATTGGATGGAGCAGTCAATATCACAGAAGCCAAAGTAAACTTCAAAACTATTTTGATGGGCTGAAAGGAACAGAATAAAATATAACAGAAGCAGCTGCAAAGTTCTCCATTTGAGACATAAAAACCAAATACACTGATAGCTTCACTTGTGAAAAAATATTGAACAATAATTGACTTCAAACCTGATATAATAAGATTAACTGCCAAAAGGGCAAATACAATTTTAAGATGCATGAACAGAAGTGTATTTTCCAAATAACAGGAAGTACTTTTTTTTACTTTACAGATAGTCCTAATGTAGGGGCAGCCTTAAGCAGTGAATCACTGCAAATAAATGGTAATAAAAAAATTCAATTTCTAACACATATGTGCATTTATAACTAAATTTCCTGTGACTGATTAACAAAAATCTTCAGTATGAAATTGATTAAGATCTAGTCGGTTTCAGGCAGTAGTGTCAGGGAACTGGAGGGTACTAAACAACTAATTAAGATAACAAAGCTAAGCTTGTAAAGGAGGTTAGCATTTTTGAGGGAAGTTTTGAGCTGTGGAAAAAGGAGCTCAGGAAAAAAAGCTTGTTTAAGCAAGCTCTGTTCTGCAAGGGAGCAAAAGGGGAAAGAAAGTGTTAGGCACAGGGCATGTACATTAATTTATCTGAATATGATTGCAGCAACCAGTGATCTTTATAATGTTTTTCACTCTGTATCAAATGTTTATTTACTGCAGTTACCCACTTTGCTTAAAGACCAAGTTGCCAGAACCAATTAGTCTCTAAATGAAGGCCACTAGTATTCTATCAGCTCAAACCCAACCTCTGTATTCAGATCTAGATACCACGCTTAAAAACAAACAGAAAAAGTTTGGCAACAAAAGTTATCAGGGAACTGAAAAATAAGATCTATAAAGAAAGACTGGAGAAGTTGAATATTTTTAGGCTTGAATCAAAATGACTGAGATGGAAGTATGTGAGCATTCTTCAAATTGTCCAGAAGAAGAAAAGGTTAAGACCTGTTATTTCTTGTTCCAGAGTCCCACACAAGGAATAATGGATTTTAGTTATTGGAAAGCAGATTCCAATTCAATGCTAGAAAGAGGGTCATAATAGTAAGTGCTGTTCAATCATGGAATGAATTAATCAGGAAGATGGTGGATTCCAAATCTATGTATATGTTCAAGGCAGACAACGGTCTGTGCAGCTTTGAATTGGATTTCAACACTGATATGGTAATTGAGCTTGGCGATTAAATGGTTGCTTCCAAATTTGTAATTCCACTATTCTGTGATACTATATAAATGCAAATGCTGGCATGTATATAGATATGCATGATATATCTCATCTGTTGTGATCCACAAGGTGAAAAAGATACCCACCCCTGCAGTAAAACAGGGGTGGTTTAATGAAATGGAAGCAATTTTCATTCTGGAAGGCAATATATTAGTCAAAGGTCACCTAAGCTCATTCAATTAATCACATACTTCATTGGTATTCATACACAAACTACATTATTATGTTCAAACACTGTCTATGTTTAGATTTTTTCCCCAATAATCTGCACAGTAATAAAGGACTCTATATTTTAGAAGCCCTTTCTTTACCTGCTAGACATACAAAGCTCTTTCAGCTTTTATTAGCAAAAAATGGTATAAAGTTAACATCAATGCTTTTTTCTAAAACTGAAACATTAATGCCACTTACTGTGATGGACTTTCATTATCCTCATCATTCTTAAGAGTTTGTATTTTACCATAGTACAAAGGATTTCCAAGTGACTGAAAAATTGTCAATTTTGTCTTCTGAAAATGATTGCCACTTTCACATTCAAAGACATAATCATCTTTCATTTCCTATGAAATAGAAAAAAACACTTATAATAACTATTAAACAACATATTTACGGTGTGCTTGGCCTGTTTTACAGTTGTACAGAGAACAGCAAACTTTGGGACTCTTAAGAATGCAAGAATCTTCATAAACTGTGTTTGGATGACATGTTTAATTTGGTAATGGTGCTATGTAAAAAACTAAATCCAACATCCTGTTACGTGTGTATTCTCTTATGTCCTCTTCCAAGATAACCCTACCCCACACCATGTACGGCTTTAAAGATTACAACCAGGACCTTGAACTGAACTTGGAAGCAAATCAACAATGAGTGTAGCTTCCTCAAAAGAGATGTACAAATCTAGACCTGCACAAAAACCATGTGGTTTAAATCGACTGAAGCTTCCAGATACTTTTTTAGAGTAGCCCCAGGCACAAGATCTAGTACTACTGATCTCGCAGCACGTTAGGTCTCTGTTCTCTGCAAATGCATCAAAAGTCTGAAGCAATGAAGCAGGCAAAGAAACTGCGACAGAGGGATCTTTGCATAGTAAGTGAGTCTCCACAGGCAAAGTGCCTGTGAAGACCTGGAAGGGGGGGGAATAAGCGGGGCGAATGTTGCTGAGCCTCTACAATCATTCGTAAGAGCAAATAACTGCCATGGTGATGCAACAGTTGTAATTTTGGGACTTGTTCGTAAATGCTAGGGTGCACCTTCGAACTCTTGCTAAGGGAACACTCGTAACATAGGGATCAGGAGTGGGATTCAAATTTTTTAACAACTGGTTCTGTGGGCTTGGTGGGCGTGGGTAGGTGGTCATGTGACTGGGGTGGGCGTGGCTAGGTGGCAATGTGATTGGCAAACTAAATACAAGTGGTCCTCACTTAATGGTCAATTGCTTAGCAAATGTTCTAATTTACGAGTGACCTCCCCAGAGCTACTTGACCTGTTTTTGGAGTTTTGACAGCCATGCGTGCACACACACTTTAACAACCATAGTGTTCGCTTAATGACTAGATTCACTTAACGACCATGGTGTTTGCCTAACCCAGGGGTCTGCAACCTTAAACACTCAGAGCCATTTTTCTATTTTCTTTTAAACAGGTATCTCACTCTGTGTGTCTCTCTTTCTTTCTCCTTCTCTCTTTCTCATCTCATCTCTCTTTTTCTTTCTCCCTCTCTTCCTCATCTTTTCCTTTTTCCCTCTCTCTCTTTCTCATCTGTTTCTCTCTCTCATCTCACTCATCTCTCCCTCTCTCTCTCATCTCTTTTTCTTTCTCCCTCTCTTTCCTTCTCCCTCTCCTTCTCTCTCTCTTTCCCTTCCTCCCTCTCTCTCTCTCTCTCCATCCTGGAGGGTGGGGGAAAGAACCTCTGAACTGGTGCTGGGTGGTGGGAATCTGACCTCCGGAGGCTGATGAGCCAGTACTGAAGACCAGATGGCTGGCAGGGAGGTGGGGCAATCCCACAGTCTCCCCCAAAATAATGCTTCTGGTGAGGAGGAAGAGAAGTGTTGTGGGAGGAGGCTTGGCAGGTGTCAGATGGGCGGGAGCACTTCTCGTGAGAAGGAAGTGAAGCGTGGTGGAAGGAGGCTTGGTGGGTGTCAGAGAGGCGGCGAGCGCTTCTCATGAGGAAGAAGAGAAGCATAGTGGGAGGAGGCTTGGTGGGTGTCAGAGGGGCGGGGAGCACTTCTCATGAGAAGGAAGCAAAGCACAGTGGGAGGAGGCTTGGCGGGTGTCAGAGGGGTGGCGAGCACATTGTGGTTCCAGAGGGGGGTTGAGCCTCCCCACTTGCAACATCTTCACCTGAGGGCATCACTGGCAGCTGCTTCCTGCATCTCAGGAGGTTTCTCTCTGCAGCTGCACTAACAGCATTTAACCTGGCTGCTTCTCTCCTCCTTCTCGGCCTCATACACACAGAGCAAACACACACATATCTCACAGCAATGGAGCCCTTCCTGGGGAGCAAAGCAAGAACTTATTGATCCATCCTGAAGGCGAGCTCCAGAATGGCAGCGGCAGTGCTCCGGGAGGACCCTGGGAAACCATCTTGTGCAGTATAGCAAAATTTACTTTAGCAACCGGGAGTTGTTGCTTTGGGTCCTGTAAGTTCTCCTTCCATCAGGAAACGGCTCCAAGCAGCAGAGAGAAACAGGATTCAACCTGGCTGCTTCTCTGCCGCCCGAAGCCCTTTCCTGATGGAAGAGGGGCTTGCAGGACCCAAAGCTAAATTTCACTGTGCTGCAAAAGACACTCTCGCTCTCCCAGCAAGAGCAGCAGGGGAGAGAAGCAGCCGCTGACCCGGAGACCACATGGAGCCACTTTACATGTTCTCCGATGACCTGTTTTTGGTGGCGGTGGCAAAAGGCAAGCATGGCAGGGTGGGGGGAAAGGCGAGTGGCCGCAGCAAAAGGCAAGTGGTGGGGGAGGAAAGGCGAGCGGTGGCAGGTAGGCAACAGGGGCTTGCAGAGCCTCACTCACCCAGGGAGATCAGATCAAGCAGGGCCGCTGCAGAAGGCAGGCAGCGACGGCGCACGGGCAAGATAAGGAGTGACTGGGCAGGGAGGGACAGGGCAGGCAGGGAGGAGCCAGCCAGTGGTGTGATTTGCTCGTTCTGTGAACTGCGAAAACTCGTAACAAGTGGTTCACCCGAATTGGACTGAACTGGCTGAATCCCACCCCTGCCCAGGATTACATGTACATGTTTTTTATTATTTTTATTATTTTATTATTTATTTTTTATTCAAACATAAGGCTGTTAAATAGGAATTATCACCGTTAGACAATTGATCTTTGACAGTACTGTACGTATAGTTCAGAGGCAATAGAATTCTGAACACAATAAACTGGTTTATTCAAATACTCAGCAGCTTATACATAATTACATACTATTGCTAAGAAGTTGCACACTTGAAGAATTCACATGCTCAGTTTTCAGTTTTAATGAATAATTGAAAATGATCTTTAGAATATTTCTTTAGTCACCTAAATGCAATCATGAACAAATTATTAATTACATTGCATTTCTATTTTTTCTGAAAGAAAATAGTTCTTGGAAATTAAAATTTTACTACTACTCACATGAATCGGCCAGACACTTGGTTGTGAGTCATCAGGTTTGATAGATTTTTCCACTTTAGCATATTTTTCCACCTTGATAAATAAGAAAACCAAATTAAACTGCAAGTGAATAAAAGCAAAACTCGAATAAGATATAAAGTTAATTATTATTTTTTAAAAAATATCATACTGCTTATTTAAAGAAATCTAATCAATACTGTTCAATCCCTTCTGCAGCCTGACAGACATGCAATCCTATTCTAGCTGGGTCTTTCAACCCAAAAGACTATCTACCCTGGATTAACCAATTGATTATGTATAACTCTAATGAGGGTTAGGGTTAGGGTTTTTTAGAATTACTTGTGATGACATACATGTTTAGAAATAGGGGGGATAAAACATTCCCAGAAAAACTGTCACAACAAATTTACTGACATCATATAAAGAATTCTTAATTTCTACATAATTAGGCAATGTTTTAATTGGAATAAATTAAATTGTCACAAAGTAGCACGCAGGTTTAGGATTTCACCAAAACACCTCCACCAGCTTAGATGATAGAAGGAAAGCTTAGTAAATCTGTAAACTTACATCTACTTCAGATGGTGCAGTCAAATAGCAGGGGTTCTGTTTCCACATATCAACACACTAAAAGGACAAACATATATAAATGGCCATCAGGATAAATACATTTCACAAATGTATTATTTTAAAAGCTTCTTAAAATAAGCATACATTTCCAGCTTTGGAAATTTTGAGATCATACTGTTGGCTTCCTCTCCTTTCCTTTCTTTTTTGTAAATAATCAAATAGCTTGAACTGTGGTGGAATGGTACTTTGAGACACCTCCTGCTGGTAATTCAGAGATGGCCTGGAATATCTCTTGAAACATCTATAAGATATTGCAAGATTAATATAAAAAAAAGTTATATTCTGGAATACATTTATACAAGCATTTATAAGCATTGTTTACCAAATTTAATAATTTATTAAATTATTTATAATTAATAATTTATTAATTATTAATTTAATAATGTAGTTGTAAAGCTGCTGTGCAATTCCTTTTAAGTCAAGGAAATTAAGTCAATTTGAAGCTTGTATCTTCAATTTGTAAAACATATTTGTACTTAATTTTGTAAATATATTATATTTACAATTCCTTTTGTGTAGTGGTTAAGACACCAGGCTAGAAACCAGGAGACCATGAGTTCTAGTCTTGCCTTAGACACAAAGATAGCTGGATGAGCTATCGCTTTCTTTTCGCCAGTCACTTTCTCTCAGCCCTAGAGAGGCAATGGCAAGTGACTACTGAAAAATCTTGTTAAGAAAACTGCAGGGACTAGTCCGGACAGTCTCCAAGAATTGGATACGACTGAACAGAAGGGGAAAAAATGTTTATTAACTAATATAAGTTTATTGGACTTCATCCAAATTTTTTTCCTGAAATATATTTGCATTCAGTGTTCTAGGTTACTGTATAGGTTTTAAAAGTTATCTAACTTGAATGTAATCAATTTTTCCCCAGTATAATATAAAGCAGATTTTTGCAAAGATTCTCTAAAAATGAATATTCTCCAGTACCGTTTCATTGGGTGAGTATTCATTTTCTGTTTATTATACAAAAGCCGGTTTGCTGTGCATGTAACAGCAATTGATGGATCTAGACACAGGGGTTCTGCTGTTGCCAGTATAAGTTGACTTTCTAATAGAAGTTTGTCTTCCTAAAACACAAATGCAGAAGATTCTAAAAGGGCAATAATTCTTTAATGCTACATTTATATGCACATTTTTATGAGTAAGTTCATTGAGATCAATATATTTCACTTTCAATATTTATGTAGACAACAATGATAAGTTTCATTCTTTTCAATATGCTAAAGTAAGTTGATCCTTAAACATACTGTATGTGTGAATATTAATACACAATTTTTCCCTTTGAACCTATTGGGTTTTTATTTTTATCTTCCAATAATTTTCAAGACTGTATAGTACTGCCACTTTAGAAGTAGATAAATTTATATTTAATATTATTTTAGTAACATATTTAATAATATTCATATTTAGTTACACAAAATAAAAAAGTACAGCAAATGAGAAATTGCTCAACTTCTAGAATTTAAGAGCTACAGTTGCTGTCAAATATTAACATCTATTACTATCATGTCTTAACCAGAGAAAAGGAAAGCAAACTAGAAATTGATCATATAAGTAATGATTATTTATTCTTTTAAAACATTAATTTATTGATGGGTTGTTCAACTAAGAATTGTTAAATAAAATATTGCTTAACACAATGTCTGCATGGAAATATATGGGTCACATAGAAGAATTGCAGCACATACACAACTACTGTTTGCTATCCATCATATCAATTAAGATAACAAGCGGGACTCTATGAAGTGTACTTATTGATCATGGCTTTCCTACTTTTTTCTCCTTGCAGCCACTTTTTTCATTGTTTCCCCAAATGTTATCCTGAAAGATCAAAAGATCTCCCAGAATAACATAAAATATGGCATGTAAAAGATGCAACTAGAACGAGAGGGAAATAGGTATATTTTCAATTCACATGGGAAACTGTCTCAATTTTGCCCAATGTTATAATTAGCAAATAAAAACCAAAGTCAAATATGGGTGTTTCTATCACCTGCTACAGTATATCATGGGAGGATGTGTATAGATCAGGGGTCGCCAACCTTTTGGATCTCAGGGACCACCAAACTCATACTTTTAAATCCCAAGGACCACTAATATGAATTTTTTTAAAAAGTTAATATATTTAATATAAATTTTTTTATGTTAAATATAAATTACACACACACACACACACACACTTAAATAAC
>AZIM01001484.1:95590-105711 GCA_000516915.1 Ophiophagus hannah
GAAGATGGTATTTAATTTCGTTGTACGAGGTNNAATGACAATAAAGTAAACTAAACTAAACCTTGATTTGAGAGAAAATATTTTTTTTCCTAAAGTCAGATTTTAACACAGAATTAATATAACTTATTTTTTACAGAACTTCAGGCCCGTTGAGAATCCTGCATGTTTTTGCACTGATTGCATATGGCTGATAGAGCACAAAATCTGGCTCTGAATCTTCATTTCAAGCTGTAACAGTCTTACCTCAAAAGATTACACTTGTTTGGGCTGTGGGGATCATAGAGAGCAAACTTCAATATGCTACTGAGGTAAAGAGGCAGCCAGCACAGGGCGAAAACAACCACTAAGCAGAACACTGTTTTGGCTACTTCACGTCTCTGAAAGCAAACAAACACACAATTGGGAATAAAGGTAAATAGATAGTTGGCTATATTAATGGCTATTAATGGTTCTGGTTTGTTACAAATACAGGTAGTCCTCAACTTGCAACAGCTCATTTAATGACCATTCAAAGTTACAATGGCACTGATAAAAGGTAACTTATGACAGCTTTTCACACCTATGACTATTGTGGCATTCCCAGGGTCACCTGATCAAAATTCAGATGCTTGGCAACTGACTCATATTTATGACAATTACATATGATCCACTTTTGCAAACTTCTGACAAGCAAAGTCAATGGGGAAGCCAGATTTGCTCAACAACCCTGTCATTTAACAAAGGTGGCAAGAAAGGTTGTAAAATGGGGCAAAATTCACTTAACAAATGTTTCGCTTAGCTACAGAAAATTTGGGCTCAGATGTGGTTGTTAGTCAAGGATTGCCTGTATCCTTAAGGATGAATACTGAAATCATGTTATTTTACCATTCTTATATGGCTCCATGCAAAGTCCGTCCACATTTCAGTATATAAAATGAGCTGACATGCATAAAACATATGTCATTTCTGTCATTTAAACATACCCATTCCAAATAACTAGGCCTTCACATAATTTACCCCTGGCAATTTCTCTACTCCACGTGCATCAACATCCCATCTATTGGAATGCTACTTCCAAATTAATGGTAGGAAAAGCTATTAGGAAGTATATACAAAGGAACCGTGGTGGTAGAAAGTGGAGAATGAACAGTTTTTCACTTCTTCCCCAACTTAATACAAAAATGTATTTGTGTAATAAGTTGTTTTTAACTTACTTAAAATGATTTCAGCAAAAAAAAAATGAATTGTAACTGCTACCCACTGGGTAGACTTTCTGCAATTCCAGGCTTCATTAGAATACTTCAGTAATATATAGTTACTATTGAGCCACTATGGGGGCTGTGCAAACCCTTTGAAAGGGACTCTTCACAAAATATATTTGCAAATGTTGTGACCCAAGCCTCGTTCAAATCAAATAAACACAAAGTGTATATAAAAGCAAACCTTTTTAATGTTCATTCACAGCAAAGAGTCATTAAAACTAACTGTCCCAGATAAGAGCAAGCCCTTTCTAGGTTACGAAAGGCAGCCAAGAATACAAGATTAACTGCAGAGAAATATTCCAAACCAAAAATCTCTAAACACGAATCAGAACAGACAGGACTTCCATGAGAACTTGGAGTTGAAAGAACTTCTTTGCTTCCTGCAAAGAAGCTAACCCNNAAGGCTGGCTTTTATCCCTTATGGGAGGAGCCATCACCTTGCAACCTTACTCCCGCATCACCCATGCTGCTTCAACTGCTCTTTCCTTTGAGCAGCCCTGCATGTGTGCACACTGAGCACAGGTACCCTGGGGTCCTCTTCGTCACTGCTTCCAGACTCCACAAGCTCCAAAGGCAGTACTCCACTCTCCGATAGTCCTGGCCCCATCCTTGCATCACATGCAGGCCCTCATCCGAGTCCTCGCACTCAGAGACCTCAGCCATCTGCACCTGCTGCCGGCGAACCACAACAACAAAGGACTATGCACCCTTTAAGCAGGAGAAGACTCTGCATCCTTAGGATTTGCACAATTGCTTTCAAGCTTGTCTTCGGTTCCCTAGTTATGTGGCTAATCTCATAATGGCTTGACTTGGCTTGGCTTGGCTTGGCCTTTCCAGCAGAAGTGGTTCCTTTAACTACGCCCACTATCAGACAGACAGCTTTTAAAGTCAAAGTGTGTATGCAAGTCAAAGTGTGTGTGTTTGTGTGTGTGTGTTCCTTTTAACACTTTGAGAAGGCATGCTATAATTGCACTAAGATGCATTGCAGATGTCTTATTCAAGTATTTTGTACTTGATGTAGCCCCAGGACACAAATAAGTAACTGAGCAATTGTCACCTAAAAACAGGTTTTCTGTCATTTGTAGGATGGAATAAACATCTCATCACTCCCAGCTTTCAGAAGGGTATGAGATCTTATTCCAGAGCTTATTCCAGAGCTACTGTTGTGGTTCGCCGGCAGCAGGTGTAGACGGCTGAGGTCCCGGAGAGCGAGGACTCAGATGAGGGGCCTGTGTGTGATGCAGGGATGGGGCCAGGACCATCAGGGAGTGGAATGCTGCCTNGAAGGAAAGAGTAGCTGCAGCAGCATGGGCGACTCGGGAGTAAGGCTGCAAGGTAACGGCCCCTCCCTGAGAAGATAAAAGACAGCTGAGAAACTGCGGTTCTTTGCAGAAGGCAAAGAAGTTTGATACTCGAGCCTGGTGGACATTAGGAATATCTGAGTCGGTGTTTGGAGACTCTTTGATTTATGGTTTAGGAACCTTATCTGTTGTTCTTGGCAGCCTTGCAAAAACTTGGCAAGGCTCTTCCTTATCAGAGCTAATTAGTTGGAAGCAGCCTTTTATCTGTGAAGAAACAGGATTTGTACATGAAACATTGAAAGGTTGTGCTGGTACCTTTGTCTTGTGTTTACTCTTTTGGAACCAGGTTTGGGTCAGAACAGCTACAACTTTTTTTTAATCTTGCATCTTCCATTTCTAAAGGCAAGATAGTTGGCTGCATGTGGTCTCCCCGAGTTTCGTTTTCTCTGGCAGAGGGTTTTAGGAAGCTATCACGGCTGAAAATGGAGCCCGGGTGAATGACGTCGAGCTGGCCATGCCCACCCTGGCCACAACAATGGCCACACACACACATACAGCCCCCCAAACACAACCCTGATGTGGGCCTCAATAAAATCAAGTTTGACACCCCTGGCCTAGACAACAGAAGTGGATTACACCTAGAAAAGCAAAGCTGTTATGGCACTAAATTCTCCATTGAAAGCAAAGAAACTGTCCCTCCATGTTTTTTTCACTATCTTCTTTGACTACCCTTCCTATATTTTATTTTAGTTTTCATACCTTACCTCTGTAAATCAAGCCTGTTTATTTTGTATTGTTATAGGAAATGGCAATGGTTCTATAGGAAATTTGGGAAGGAGACTTTATTAAAAATGTATTTCATTTAAGTTTTAACTTTGTGTTTGAAACTGTACCCATGATACCAGTGTAATACACCTTTTGAATAAGACAGAGGTTTCATTTCTGTTTTTACCTGTTTCAGGTGGTCATTTAATGCTATCTGCATCCCACTCTTCTTTCTTAACATCTCACAGGTCATCAGAGTATAGAAAAGACCAGTGATTAACAGTGGCAAACAGAAATAAAAGCTAAAAATCCACCAGTCTTTAGCTACCTGGTAAAACTGAGAGAAGGAAGAAGGGGGAAGAGAAAAAAAAATCAGAAGAGTTAAGACATTGTTTTGTAATTGGCGGTAAAGGATATATGCAAATTAACAATTGACAAAACACTGAATGCCAAGGGATCAGTGCTAAGAAAAAAAGTAGATCTATCCATGAACTTATTGGAAATTCAAAGCAACAATGGGGTCCATTTTTCACCCCGATACCCCAGTAGAATCCTTCTTATTCCTGCAATCATTTTCTATTAGAATTTTGTCTGTTTCTTTCCACCAGTCTTTCCATTTCTTGATCCAGGGCCGTAAGGTCAACTCAGAATAACACTTGGAAAGGACCTTGGTGGTCTTCTCATCCAACCCCCTGATAAAGCAGGAGACCCTATACCATTTCAGACAAGTGGTTGTCCAGACTCTTCTTAAAAATATCCAGTGATGGAGCACCTACAACTTCTGAAGGCAAGCCGTTCCACTAATTCATGGTTCTCGTTGTCAGGAAATTTTTCATTATTTCTAGGTTGGTTCTATCCTTGCTTAGTTTCCATCCGTTGTTTCTTGTCTTGCCTTGCTTTGGAAAATAGGTTGACACCCCCCCCCCTTCTTTGTGGCAGCCTCTCAAATATTGGAACACTGCTACCATGTTACCCCTAGTCTGTCTTTTCTTTAGACTAGGCATACCCAGTTCCTGCAACTGTTCTTCATATATCTTAGTCTCCAGTGCCCCTAATTATCTTTGTTGCTCTTTTCTGCATTCTTTCTGGAGTCTCAACATTGTTTTACAACATGGTGAACAAAACTGGATGTAGTATTCTAAGTGTGGTCCTACTAAGGCTTTATAAAGCAGGACTAATACTTCATGTGATCTTGATTCTATCCCCCTGTTAATGCATTGGCTTTTTTGGCTGCTGCCACACGCCGCTGGCTCATATTTAAGTGATTATAAACCAAGACTCCAAGATCCCTCTCACAAGTTTCTGTTATTGAGCCAGGTTTCATCTAATAGGTACCTGTAAATTTGATTTTTCTTATCAGCTTAAGTTGGTTAGGAACTTGTCTAATGCTGAATGTCTGTGGAGAGTCTGTCATCCAGGTCATAGTTGCCCCGAAGGTGCTTTTTTCTTCAAAAAGCAACTAGACTTTTTTTTCCTCGAAGAAGAAAATGTTTCTCTTCTCATCCAAGAAGCTTCATCAGTTCTGTTGGCGGGGGTGGAAGGAGAGATACCAACAATTGAGACTGGAGGGTGGAGGGATGGAATAATAAATTCTGATAGGATGGTAAGGGGATGGAAGGATTGTATTGCTTTGCAGTGAACTGGTTGTTTGCACTCTCCGAGCTGTTGAGACCACTTGGGGGGTTATCTGTACCTCAGGGTCACCTGAATCAGGGTGCAATCAGTGATGAAATCTTCTTGGAACTGCAGAGAGGGCTGCATTGTAAATTGGAGATAGGTGGTGTCATATTCTTCCCCCTCTCTTGAGGGAGGAGTGTTCAATTCTAACATAGATGGATTCTTTTACCTAACCCTCTTTCAAACCAGAGAAAGAGGGGTATCCTCTATCCAAAATATGGACTTTGCTGTCTTTAAGCTTTGTCTTTCAAATGCAGATAGACCGCTGAATCTTGTCCTGATGGGTTGGAACTCCTATGTTGTGCTTGTGAAGTGGTTGTTTTGTTTCACCAATGTACAGATCTGCACACGTCTCACTGCATTGTATTGCACATATCACAATTTGTTTGTATCTGGGGGTTTTATCTTTGGGATGGACAAGCTTCTGCCTTAGTCTATTCTTAGGTTTAAAGTATAGGTGTATGTTGTGTTGATTGAAAGTCCTCCTGAGCTTTTCAGCTATCTCTGCCACATATGGAATGACGCCATGGAATGTCTGCAATGGAGGAGATCTTGTTGGGTCTTTTTTTTTGGATTTGATAAAGGCCCAGTTAGTTCTGAGGGATTCCTTGATGTGTTTTCCCTCTTTAAACCCAAAAAATGTTGAAGGGACAGCCATGTTAATAATTTTAAATGGAAAGAACTGGGCTGCTTTAAACAAAGTGAACAAATTGGATTTTATATTTTCAAGATGAAATATAAGTTTAAAAAAAGAGTTATGCTTAAAAATGTGAAAAACCACAATTTCTCTTATTTACTCATATACATGGAATTAATGTATTATTACATGTCTAATGTCTTTGAATCTCTTCAGACATTTTTCTTATTTGAATGGAAGAATATTAACATTTTAAATAAATAAATTCAGTTCAGGCAATGGGGACTACATGTTTTCAATTTGATTCCAAAAAGGTGACTTAAAGCACATGGAAGTCCAAATGTAGCATATGCCTCCAACTATTTAAAACAGTCACGTCTTCTTCCAGGACTAATCAAAATATTTATTTGCAACTAAATCCTAAACATTACACAGCACTAATATTTCATTACAGAAATAGATGATCACGAATTACCTTCATAAAAGATGATTCTTGCTGGGGATTAAGTAAACAAGTAGACAACCACTCCCCTTTGTATGATATAGTAACAATATCAAAGCCAATAGCTTCAGGAATAGCTAAAACAAAGGACACAACCCAGATCAAAACAATTTCAATTGCTGTCCATTTTGGTACCCCAATTCCTTTGATACGACTCCATGAAGCAACAGCTCGATACCTAAATATATAAAAAAGAGATCCTTAGTCAGTTTAGGCAGAACCTTTCTTAATATAGTGCTCTGTGGATATTTTGCACCAGAAATGCTATAATTCTGGGCCACTGATTAAACTATATATGGCAGATAAACAATAAACTAGATCATTTGGGAAGAACCATTAGTTGGAAGATCTATCTCTTCAGATGTTGGTGAATTCCCATTCCATGAATTCTAGTCAGCATGGACAATGGTGAAAGATGACACCAGATGGAATTCAAAAATATCTGTAGGATAGCAGATTGCCCACTGCTCGTGATGGCTAACCTTTTTGTCGTCGTGTGCCAAAAAGTGCGCACGTCTGTGTGCTTGCACCCACAATGCAATGCATGCGCAATCCCCCGCTCTCCTGCCCCCCCGTGCATGCGTCTGCAACCCCCTGCCCCCTGCTCATGCGCACGCGTCTCCCGCATGCGCCCCGCCCCCTGCGCANNNGGAGGCACGTGCACATGCGCAGTGGAACTGAGCTGGGGCGACAGCTTGCGTGCTGGCAGAGATGGCTCTGCGTGCCACTTCGCCATCACAGTGCTATAATATATCGGGGTAACATTTTGTTCTTTTTGACTGATGTGAGGGACCATCAACTTTCAGTTCTTCCTTTTTTTTTTTTAAATCTAGGTTTAGTTCAACTTTACCATGTCACAATGCAACCCACATCAAACCCTTGGGTTGTGGGTTTTTCCCTAGGCCAAGGTTGTGCTCAGGTATGGGAAGAGGTAATACTAAACAGGAAAGACTGTACTTTATTCTCCATTCATGGAATTTTGAACTTCCACTACTGCTGAAGTAGCAGAAGAATATCCTATTACTGCAGCAGTAGCTGAAGAAGGCACAGAGCTTTGAGAGAGACATGAAAGTAATTTTGCTATTCCAAGCTGTCCATTGTTAAATCCTAGCAGGCTCTGAGCAATTCCTTTATCTATCCTGATGCTCCCCTTTATCTCCAACTCTATAACTGGGGTGAGCAGAGAGCTCAGGCATGGCCATGAGGGCCATAAAGCCTGGGGATTATATACCGATAACTTGGAAGGACAATTAAGGGATCAGGAAAGCAGTTAGGAAAAGAATCAAACTGGCTCTGGAATATGGAATACTGAAATCAGGATATACTTCATGCACAACATAAAATGTACCATATATATACCATCTCTGTGATTAATTCTTTACTATATGTTTTTATCACATGGATTGCTTTCATTAGACTGAGATGAGCAAGGCCCCCTCTGCTGTGCTCCTATTATTTTGAGGTGGGGCACGACAACTTCCAGTTTGTCAGTGGTGCTCCGATTAGCAAAAGCTTTTCAAATCTCATCAGAGTCTTTCCTTAGTAGCAGTTCTATAGTTGGCAAAAAAAATATTTTTATTTTAAAAATGGTTGAAATTACGTAAATTGATAATAGCATTAATCTCCAAGTCTAATGCTCAAAGTTACAAATATTTATGTAGTGGTTAGTGAAATAAATGGAAGGGAAGAATACAATATTTTTCAAAATGCTCTTATTTATGTTTTATTAATTTTTTTAAATCTCCTATTTACTTTTGGGATCTTTATTTTTGTGTGACTTCTATTTAAATAATTTCTCAAAGTTTATTTTCCAAACAAACAGCATTTGTAGAAAGGTTCAACTCCAGGGAGAGAATGGGAAGAATAGGAAGTCTATAAATATTCCATTCTCATGTTTGTTACTTCTTCTACTTAATACAGAGGATTATCTCTTCCTTTTTTAAATTCCACACACCCATTCATTTCTTAAGGTCTCTTTTTTAGTGTGCATCCACATATTCTGTGTCTAATATTTCACTTACAATACTCATATCATTTAAAAAAACAAAAAGAATTGTTTTCTCACCTATCAATACTGAGAGCACATAAACTTAACACTATGATGCCAACAGACGTCTTTTGAAAGAAGGGGAATAATTTACATAGTTCGACTCCAAAAGGCCATTTTTCTGCGTGAAGCTGTGGAGACAAAAAGTCATGGTTTGCGTGATAAGCATTCCAAACTTTAGAACAGAAAGAAAACACATGCTAAGCTAATCTTATGCTAACAATTGCCAATTCTTGGCAGCTTAACATATCTGAAAATAAAGAAATCATTTTTGAAATCTAGAAGATACTATTTTTTTTTCCTTAAAAGAGCACCAGCTGCTTAGAATTATTCTTTTGCAATGCAAAATATCATGCAGCTATTAGGCTTAATCTGGAGAGATCTATTCATACAACTGTCCCTGAGATTTACATTCATCTCACTACCTCTATCACAAATTGGATGGCGGAAAAAAATTCATAATGTTTTGGAAGACATCTGCATCTACCAATATGAGGTCATCCGTTGCTATGGAAGGAAAGTGCATTGGCCCAGTGTACTTAACTTCCTCCTTTGGCTTTTGAAAAACAATGTAATGGCATTCTCAGATGGCTCTTCACTAAGAAAGAGGAAAATGAAGGCGGAACTGATTCTGGAAAGCTGGTCCTAAGTTCTGAGTTTTGGCAGAAATAAATACTATAGCTTTTAATTCTCCATCGATGGATTCTTTTTCTGCTGATACAAAGATCTGGCTTCCCAACACCAGCAAAACTCCTTAATGATTCCAAGGGCCGAGGGATGTTCTGCAACCAGCAATGAGTAGTGCTAACTCAGGCCGGAATGGGACAATTCGCCATGGCCAACTCGCTACGGTCAACTCGCTACGGTCAACTTGCCATAATCAATTCACCACAGCCAAGTCACTGTGGTAGAACTTGCCATGGCCAACTCGCCACAGGGCTACTCACTGCAGGAAATTCAATTTAATTATATGAAATAATTAAAAACATATTTTAATTTTGGTCATTCACAGTTCATTTTGTCCCTCCTTTGGCTTCCTTTCTTTAATGCTTCTACTCCACTATTTCTTCGATATTAGTGTAACTCTTGTTCTGCGGCGTGTTGGCTGCGGTGAGTTGTCATAGACCCAACTCAAGCTATGTAGTGAAACGCTTTGGGTCTGAAAGGAAAGACTGATAGGGAGCATGCAAGGACAACCATGTAATATTTGGCACCAACTTTTTTAGTTAAACATTTCCTAGTAATATAGTGCAGCATATGATATGGTTCCATTACTCCCACTTACAACTGCTTTGTAGAGTTGCCAGCAGATGTAACATGAGTTCTTAATGTGCTCCAAGTAGCTTTCCCCCTTCATATCTGAAATATTGCATAGTACCTAGTACTAACTATACTTGCAGATGGGTGAAGATCGTTTAACGTTTTAGATTCTGTAAGAGAACAATTACAACTGAAATATACTCTATGGTAATTTGTTCTCATAGAGCGCTACCTATGTTTTACTTTCAGCACTTGCTTGGTTGTCTAAATTGTCCTTTTGGATATGCCTTGGAAGATCTATGTGACTTGGACACTTGAGTACTGTGTACAGCTGTATATATCTCAAGGACTATTGGGGAAGATTTTCTTTGGATCTTGCACAAAGATTAAAGCTGATATAAATCTTAAAGTGGTGACATCATTTTTCCCCAGGATGCTGAAAGGGCTGCTTTGATGGATGGTAGAGTATTATTGTGAATATTGTAGATTCAAATAATAATTTTTGAAGGATAGTCTTCAATTATGCTATACATGTGAAGTGGGCCTCTTATTTACCTCTAAGTCAATATAACTGATTAATTTTAACTGTGATTACAACTGTTGCTGATTGATTGCTATGATTACTACTATTACTGTTAATCTTCTCATCACTCCTTATCATCCATCCCCTCCCATTTGTGACTGTATGACT
>AZIM01001484.1:216282-229939 GCA_000516915.1 Ophiophagus hannah
GGGATGTGCTCCAAAGATTGTAAGCCTCCCTGAGTCTCCGGAGAAGGGCGGCATATAAATACAAAAAAAGAAAAAAGATGTACCCTTTTATTCTGTGGAATATTCTTGTTCTTTAATATTTTGTACTCTTAGCTTGTGGTCTATAATATTCTGGGCAGAGTGTATACATTCTATTTTGTGGTCTGCTTAGATCATTGAGTAGAATTTTTTCAGAATTTTTCTTTTGTTTATTTAAGTTACCAATAATTTCAACAGTTTTGCAAGTTGTCCTCTCCTCCACTGAACGTTTGTGTTTTTTAGATTATAATTGAAAAGAGATTTTATATTTTACATTCTCTTTTAATATTTTTTTTGAGATTGGTTTGTCTACCAAGGAAAGGAGAGAGGAGTGAATGCTCTAATTGCATTTCTTTATGATATACAGCCAGAACACGGCATTTTCTTCTTTTATATTTTGACCTTTTATTAATCAGAAAAAATAGGATGGGTTGTATCTGTCCTATCTCTTCCTATTCCACTCTTGGGAATAGGAAATAGAGGCCTGGTGAGGTGCTCCTTGGAAAGTTTGTGATGTACAAGAGTTACTAAACTATCTTAAAATAGGAGGCTTTACCAAGGTATGAAAATACAGAGAGCTTCTAGGAGGAGAGAGAGATTTGCCTATGGGCTCAATCTTTTCACTACATCTTTGTACAGGTAGCATTAATTAAATACTAGCTAACTGGATAATTCTTTTTAACAGAAAGGCTACAGTTTTATTTCCAGCTTCTGAATTTGATGGGATAGCTAGTTAAGTGTTACAGGATGAAACTATTTGCTTTTGGGGAATGATAAACTTTAGGTGGTGAGCTGAGGAAGATATGGGAATCAGAGGGTGGGTCATTCACAGGGATAATGGGAATAGTGGTTGACATTGGTCCTACTTTCCAACCTTCAGTATTCACCCATGTTGCCAGGTCACTGGATCTGAGGTGGCCCTGGACTCCTAATGCTACAGTATTTGTTGAACACCAAGTCAGTTTGTATTGAGAGTGCTATCACAGGTGACTTGATCTTGACTAAAGTAGCAATCCTGGTTGGCCCAGAGAGAGACTTTGCCTTTCAGAGATACACTCACCTGAATTTTTAGCTTGACACCAGCTTGAGAAGCCAGCCTTGTCAGATTATCTGTAGATTGATTTCCCTGAAAAGAATGATTGACAACAACATGTCTAGTCTCTGAGCTGCGTAGTGCAACATCATTCTAAAATTTTTGTAAAAGGTACAGACAACAGAAGCACAAAATTATAGGAGTTATTCTATTGCTTGGCAGACACACTGAGAGCTACTGTTGCCTCTACTGTGTAAAAGTTCGATTTTACTGTTTTCTTTGGTTATAGCCAGAGTTTTGATGAGATTATAGGAAAATATAACAGGATGCCATACTTGAAGCCGAATTCTCCTTCCCTCTTTCACATTCTGACTAATGTTAAAACTTGTTCTGTATTAGCATTGTTGATTGTATTTTGAATATCATCTCTAACAAAACCCTCCCTTGTTCTCATAAAGATGAAAGGAGGGAGGGGAGGGGAGGGAAGGCACCTATAGACATGCAAGGTTCTATAACCTTATAATAAAAGAAAAAATAATACACATGACTTTGATTTCCTTGTCTGGCCTATCTTGAACAATACATGTAGTCCTTGACTTACTATCATAATTGGGCCCAAAATTTATGTTGCTAATCAAGACAGTTGAGTGAATTTTGCCCCATTTTATGACCTTTCTTCCTATAGTTGTTAAATGAATCACTGCCAGTTGTTAAGTTAGTAACATGATTGTTAAGTAAATTTGGCTTTTCCATTGACTTTGCTTGCCAGAAGGTGCCACATAAGGTGATCACATGGCCCTGGGATACTACAGCTGTCATAAATACATGCCAGTTGCCAGCAATCGAATTTTGATCATGTGACTCTGGAGGTGCTGCTACGGTCATGTGGAAAACAGTCATAAGTCACTACTTTTAGTGCTCTTGTAACTTTGAATATTCACTAAATGAATGGTTGTAAATTGAGGATTATATTCTATCGTCATTTCCCTATCTTTTCTAATAAGTTAGAAATTAGATTTTGTGTCTTATTTTGAAACATCTTTGGTAAGAGTTATTGAGTTTTCTAAATTAATCACCTTGCCTCCATATTTTGCAAATCAGTTTTACAGCAAGTAATTTCACAGTGATGACCAAAAATTATAACTTCTTCCATTGTATGTAAAAATTATGGGATTGGTATATTTTGATTTTGTAGGAGAAAACCCGTGAACAGAAAGAAGCTGATTTGATTCCCAAGATTCAAGAAGCCATCAATTTTGGGCTGCAAGTATTAGACAGTGCCTTTGAACAACTGGACATCAAAGCAGGGAACTCAGACTCTGAAGAAGAAACCAATGAAAGGCTGGAACTGATATTGGAGCCTAAGGTAATGAAATTTGGTATTTCAGTTTTACTGGCTTGATTTATTCAGTAGTAAAAGCTATTTAATGACCTCTTGATACATTAAAGCAGAGGTGTCAAAACTCAAGGCCCGCGGCCCGCATCTGGCCTGCGGGGTGCTTAGATCTGGCCCACAGGGTCACCTTGGAAACAGCGATGGACTGGCTTGCGTGCCTCTGCCAGCGAAAATGGAGCTTGGGGCTGTGCGCAGCCCCCCTGGGCTCCCTTTTCAGCTGCAACTGCCTCCTGCAGCCCTCTGTCAGCAAAAACAGAGCTTGGGGGGGCTGTGCCCATTTTCACTGGCAGAGCACTGCAGGAAGCTGTCCCAGCCAAAAACAGAGCCTGCGGGGGGGCTGCCCTAGCCACCACAGTTGCCCCAGACATGAGTGACATAGAGCTGGCAACACTCTATGTCACTCATGACGTGAGTGTTAAAATTAAAAGTGTTTTAATTTTTTTTTTTAGGATCTTTATGTTGATCGACCTTTGCCGTACTTAATTGGCTCCCAACTGTTTATGGAACAAGATGACGTTGGTCTCGGCGATCCTTCCAGTGAAGGTAGGTGAAAGAATTAGTAATACATTCTTACAGTTAATTTATTTTTAAGGCTTATTATACAGGCCAGTTACTATTCATTAGGAACAATGCTGTGGCTCAGCAGTTAAGACACTGGGCTTGTTGGCTGGAAAGTTAGCAGCCCAGGTTCGAGGCCTGAGCTCCTGTCCTCGCCTAGCTCCTGCCAACCTAGCAATTCAAAAGCATGTAATTGTGAGTAGAGAAATAGGTACCATTTTGATGGGAAGGTAACAGTACTCCATGACATCATGCTGGCCATATGGCTGTAGAAACCTCTTCAGACAACATTATCATCAAAGCAAAGATGAGCACTGCCCCCTATAGTTAGCAATGTCTATCAGAGTAAAATCTGTAGAGACTTCCTACTATTCACTAGATATGTGCAAAATATTTAGCCTTCTGTGACAGAAAGAAGAGAGAAGAGTATTTTCTCCTGGACCATGATGATTCAGCTGTTCTGTAAATGGTTTAGCAATTTTCTGAAAATACACTTAATCATAATATGGCATGTAATACATCCAAAACACCACAAACCATTTGTGTATTTATGTATGTATATATGTATGTATACGTGTGTGTGTGTATGTATGTATGTATGTATTGTATATAAAAAGATTGAAATAAAGAAAAATGTATAAAGAAGTGACTTCCAATCTTCATCATAAGTATAAACAGGTTTGATAGCTTTTCACCTTTATGGGGGGTGAACAAATTGTAAGTTTACAGAAGTTACGAACAGTTTTTTCCATAACCCAAATGTTATCTATAAACGAATCCATAAGACTTCTACTTTTTAATCTGCATTAGTAAAAAGTCTATAAAAAGGATTTCCAGAATTTCATAAAACCATGTCTTATTTTAATTCTGATAAAATAAACCAACTTTATATTCCTTTTGCTTCTGAAAATCTTAACTTTTAATTCATTCATATACTGTCATGGTATTTGATCTCTCAAGTTCTTTTTTGTCCTATTGCATAGACTTCTTTGAGGCTTTAACAAGCCTCTTTTGTATGTCCAGTAAAGAGTCCATATCCAAATCATTCTTTTGGCCTGTGACTTGTATTCCACTTTAAATTTTTTAAATCAAAAAAACATAATTCAAAAGACATGCAAAACATTTTTAAAAATTAAGACAGGTGGAGAAAAGCTATATTCAGCTACCAGCTTTTTACATAATTGCTATATAGAATGTTGGGATTATAATTTCCAGAAATAAAAGTAAACTTACGTGACAATAAAGGCAGAATACAAGTAAATAAAAATAAATAAATTCCTGAAATAGAGAAAAGCATTCTGGGTACAGGTAGTCTTGCAACCATTCATTTAGCAATTGTTTGAAGTTATAATGGCATTGAAAAAAGTGAATTATGACCATTTTTCACACTTAACAGCCATTGCAGCATCCCCATTGTCACATGATCAAAAGTTGGACGCTTTGCAACTGGCATGTATTTATGAAGGTTGCCGTGTCCCTGAGTTATGTGATGACATTTCATGACCTGACAAGCAAAGTTGATGGAGAAGCCAAATTCACTTAAGAACCGTGTTACTAGCGTAACAACTGGCAGTGATTCACTTAACAATTATGGCAAGAGAGGCTATAAAATGGGGCAAAACTCAGCTGCCTTGCTGAGCAACAGAAATGTTGGTTTCAGTTGTGATTATAAGTTGAGGCCTATTTATATAACCAGCTAAAGAAGCAATGCACAAATCTTGTCTTTTCCCTATGGGACAGAAGGTTCAGTGGATGGTGATCATGGAAGCCTGATAGACAGTGAAGGAAAAGAAGAAGAGGTGAGTAGACTATCTCTTGAGGAATTTTAGAAACTGGGAAGTTTAGATACTTATCAGTTTATTATATTGGTGGGAATGTTTTTTTTAAAATTCAATTAAATTTAAGTTAAGTACTTACTATCCCTGTCATAGATGAAAACAATTCAGATAGTGTTTCAGAAGAATTGCCATCTAAAAGGCTGTTGCACAGAATAGGTCCAAGAGAGTGTTGGCACCATGATGTCACGTTGAGTGCCACTGTTTGTTTTTGTCTTACTTTTCAGGAACTGGAAGAATTTGGGACTATAAGTGATGAAGATCAGAAACAGGTCAGAAATGCCTTTTGTCAAGTTTCAGTCATCTGCAAGTAACCATTGGGTTGAAAAAATAAGTAGCATGAAAAAATGTTTTGATAAGACGGCATTGACAAAAGCAAGTTTTCCTCTTTTATTTAAGTAGTAAATTTTATTTATTTAATTTTATTTATTTAAGTAGTCCTGTACTCCATACTAGACAGAAGGGAAAAGTGTAAGGCAAATTTCTTTTCCCCCCTCAATCTGCCTCCAGACTGTTTTATTTCTAGGCACCAGGACTGAAAATTATGGTCCACTGAGATCATTTCAACAGTTGTTTTTAATACATGTCCACTTTTTTAGCATCATTTTTCAAGATGGAATGTTTACTACCTCAATTCTTTTTGCACCTATCTTTTCTGCCTCCGTGCAACCTTCCAGTAGTTTTATCAGTTTTTATCTGTTCTTTGCAACTTCCCTGTCTTTGAAATTATCATTTGCGTTTTGACTAGAGACAGAAAATAGAACCTATGTAGGTTAGTGATGAAACTTGATCCTAAGCATTATTGCTGATTGTGTTTTGAAGAGACTTTCAGGATAATAAGCAGAAGCATTCAATAACAGAAGGCAGAGCAATATGTTCTGGATATTCTTTCGCAAACAAGGGAAGACATTAAGTCAAAAACTGGCTAGATCTATTTCACTGTAGGAAATTTCTTTCTCAAGTGCAGTGAATATACATTATTTGTTTTTCCAGAGAACAGTACTAATGAGTGATGAAGATGAAGATCTTTTTGGTGACTATGAAAAGGGGGAAGAGGAAGACGGTGACCTAGAAGAAAATACAACATTGGTAAGGAATTGCTGTTCAATAGCATCGGCGGTTTTATAAGAAAGTGTCAATGAAGCATATAATGATACTTATAGCATGGATTATAACACTGAAAAGTACAAAGCATCCATGTGATCAGTGAAATTATTTATAAAATACTTGTTCCAGTACTTTATTGTGCCAACCTTGGTAATATCCGAGATGCTTTAGGATTTCTTCCTTTTGCCAATTCGGAATTTGCTGTTAGTTCTTTTTCCTGTGATCAGAATGTTGTATAAGAATCTAATCTTCTTAGCAAAGCATAATACAAAATATACATAGCTTGTTTGAGGGTCAGCCTGAGTACAGGGATATGCAAAGAGCTAGTTCATTACTCTTTTTTCCATATTTGTGCCATTGGTATCAAAACTGTACTGGGTAGAGCAGAGCAGAAAAACCTTACTGGCAGCAAAGAAGCGTTAGAGAGAAGAGAAAATTAAAATAGCTCTGTCATAATTTAATGGCACAAACTGAGATAGTAGGAAATTGACAATTGAGCTGAAAGGTGATAGAATGGTAGTTGGACTGGATTAATAAGGGAAACCTGACTAATTTGGCTTAATCTGCTGTGTTGAACCAAGATTTTGCAGTTTGTAAATTATTGTTTATGCCTGCGTATTATTTGAAAAGGGCTGATTTTGACTGATTCAATAGACACGTTTAGGAGAGAAAGGTTGTGTGTTCATATACTGTGATAAGACATACCTTGTTTAATTGTGATTTGTTACAATCTATAGTTGTTTCTGTTCACACATCTCATTAAACTAAAAGGCATTGTTCATTTATTCATTGCAAATACATATGCCAGTTATTAATCAATAAAACTCTGAGCAGCAAACCGGACATAAAACATAATACACAAATCAGTTAAAAGAACAAAGTCTGGTCCTCTGTGGAAATGCCTTAACATTTCATCTCCAGTGCTTGCAGAAAAGCCAAATCTTCATGGCCTTCCAAAAGGCCAGCAATATTGGGGTTACTTGAATTTCCAAAGGGGGCTATCTATAATGCAGGTACAGTGACAAAGAAGATGTGCTTCTTAGGACATCAGATAACATGACTTCACTGAATCTGAAGAATAGCTGGGTGTCTTAGACAAATAGAAATTATTGGGTATTGCAAGCAACTTGGGCCCATGGCATATAGTATTTTAAAGATGACAACCAGAAATTGAATTATACCCAGAAGTTTATTGGAAGCCAGTAAGTTCACAAAGCAATGTTACATATACTGGGTACATTCGATACTGTATGTGCTACTATATTCTAGACCAGCTGAACTTCCACATTTTCAAGTACTGTCTAGTGTGGAACCACGGAGTGCAAGCGGGAGATGATTAGTACATGAATGACCATAAGTAGTGTCTCTCTTTAGGAAGGAAACTAGAGGATCAGTTATACTGGACTTAATTCTTACTAACAAAGATGAAATGATAGAGGGCGTTGAAATTGCAGGAGCTTTGGGGGAGAGTGACCATATATTGGAATTCAATATAATGCAGATACAAGCAATAAAACAAAATCAGATTAATGACTTAGACTTTAAAAGAGCTGATTTCAACAAACTTAGAGTTTGGGAAAGATTCCATGAATGAAAATCTTAAAAGGGGAAAACAACTCAAGAAGCTTGGGAAACTCTGAAAAAATGTGATTATAAAAGCCCAGTCCACCACAATGCCACTGGAAAAGAAAAACAAGAAATCCAAGAAGAAACCAGCATGGATGCATAAAGAACTGTCTGATAAAGTGAAAGGCAAAAAGGATAAGTATAAAAAGTGGAAAGACAGACATATAACTAAAGCAGAATACCAGCATATAGCCCAAATCTGTAAAGATGAAGTCAGGAAAGGCTCAGAATGAACTAAGACTTGAAACAAATATCAACAATAAAAAAAAATCTTTCAACATGTAAAAACAAGAAAAAAGTCAAGGAAACAATTGGTCCACTAAGGAGAGAAGATGACAAGGAAGTGACAGGCAGAAAGAGAAAGCAGAGCTGCTTAATTCATTATTTGCATCTCTTCATTCAGAAAGATAATACAGCCCAACTACCAAAAACAAAACCATAAAAACAGATTAGGGATACAAATTAAAATAGGCAAGAAAATGATAAAAGAACACCTGTCCACCCTAGACCAGTTCAAATTACCTGCACTAGATGGATTACATCCCAGAGTTCTGAAGGAGCTGGCAGATGAACCATATCTTTCAAAGATCCTGGAGTACCATGGAACTACCAGAGAATTGAAAAAGAGCTGACATGATTCCCATCTTCAAAAAAGAGGAAAAAAGAGGTCCAGGAAACTACAGACCAATCGGCCTGACATCAATACCTGAGAAGATCTTGGAAAAGACTATCAAGCAACAGATCTGTACACCCCTAGAAGCAAGCAAAGTTATAAGCAGAAGCCAACATGGGTTTCTCAAAAGCAGATCATGCCAAATGAATCTTATTTCATTCTTTGACAAAGTGACTAAATTAGTGACCAGCGAAATGCTGTGGACAGTATACTTGGATATTAGTAAACCATTTAACTAACTTTTTCGTAAGTTAGAAAAATGTGGGATAGACAGTATCACCACTAGATTAATTTGTAACTGGATGACAAACCACGCTCAACATGTAGTCCTTAATGGAACTACATCTACACGGAGGAAGTAAGCAGGTTCTGGGATAGACGAAGGTTCTGTCCTAGTCCTATGTTTTTTAATATTTTCATAAACAATTTAGATGAGGGAATAGAGGGGAAACTCATCAAATTTGTAGATGACATCAAGCTGGCAGGAATAGCCAACACCCCACAATATAGGCTCAAAATCCAGAAGAATCCCAACAGACTTGAACACTGGGCCCTGTCTAANTCTTGACAGACTTGAACACTGGGCCCTGTCTAACAAAATGAAATTCAGAGGTGAAAAAAGTAAGGTTTTAATTTAGGCAAGAAAAACCAAATGCACAGATATAGAATAGGTGGAACCTGGCTCAAAAGCAGTAACTGCAAGAGACAACCACTTAAATATGAGCCGGCACTGTGCTTCAGCCACCAAAAACCCAATGCAACCCTAGGCTGCATTAACAGTGGTATAGTCTCAAAGATCACATGTTGTGTTAGTACTGCTTTATAATACCTTGGTAAGACCACACTTGGAATACTGCATTGAGTTGTAGACTCCTATATCCCTCTTGCAGTTCCTTCCATGTGCTCTTATTAATTTGATAATTGTGTTTTTCCCTCTAACATTTCCTAGTCTATAATATATCTGGCTTTAAGTAATGTATGAATAAACTTTTTTTAAAAAAATAACTAAGTGTGTCTTTTCTCCCTCTTACCCATTTCTACTTCCCTACTTGGAACTCCAAAGAAAAGACCTACATCATTTACTGATGAGCTTGCAGCCCGAATCAAAAGGGAAGAGCTAAGTAAAGAACAGAAAGAACAATTATGTAAGCAATTCCACATCTTTTTTTTTCTTTTGCTACATAAAGTATGATAGAAAAAGCTTTTCTAATATTTTTTAAATAATCTTTATTTTCAGTAGACTGTTATACTACAACCTAGCTTTTCATATCTTTTAATTAATGCAGAAAGGAAAGTATTCACTGCAATCGAGGAGAATTATTTAAATGTATCTTACACTTTAAAATATATACTAGATCAAGAAATTACTTATTGAAATAAACTGTTTCTATTATGAAAAATATTCTTTGTCCACAGTTGAATGTAATTCTCTTTTGTTAAAAGTATATCCAATACATCCAAGCTCAATTTTTTTTTTCCTGACGGAGATTTAGCAAAGGTTATTTTATTACTTAATTTTAGATTAGTTGGACTCTGGAGGAAAAAAGAAAATGATAATCTGGCAAGACCTCTCCTAACCTATTCTTTAGAAGTTTGCGATTAACCACTGAAAGAAATAAAATCAGATTGATTTGATAATAACTTAAAATAAAACAAGTCAGAATGATTAGGATATTTAGTAAAGAATGGCGGTTCCTGATGAATATCTGAAAAATGATGGAACAATACAAAATAACATGCTCCATCATTTCAATTACTCCTCTACCACATGGACCCAGTCTCTGTTCAGAAAGGATCTTTCAGAATATCTTTTCAGTAACAGCTGTTGAGGGGGGCATTAAATCTAGCCAGGGATAAATCCATTCAAAATTTGGGGTCATTATATGCAGTAAGTTATTCTGGCTAATTCAAGAAGGTGTGCAGAGTAAGTCAAGAAGATATTTTGGGTAGAATTGAGAAGTCTGCTCTGCAGCTCTAAGTCAGTGGCCCATTTTAAAATCAGATAATGTGTGTGATCATAGCCCATAGTTGTCATAGGGTGATGACTGGCCATGAAAAGCCATAAAAATGCAGTTTGGCATGGGAAGGGAAGGGAAGGGAAGGGAAGGNAGGAAGGAAGGAAGGAAGGAAGGAATCATAATTAAAGGGGCAAAGCCAGTGGGGAAAAAAGAGAACTTAAACATATAGAAAAAATGAAAATCCAGGCAGATGGCAACTTTTCTGTTCATTGCACTTTTAAATGTTTCATTTATAATGCAGTCATGAAGAAGAAGAAAATGGTCATAAATATTTTCTTCCTGAACAGATGTGAAAAATAAGACTACAGTCACTATTAAGGAAGATGTTAATGCTGACTCAGATGGTAAGTTGAGGGGTAGTGGCGGGTTGTCCTTAGGAGCTGCATTTCCTACGAGAAGAGAAAGACATGAGAGCAACCTCATTTAGGAGGGTGAAGGATGGTTTAGGCATATTCACCACTTTGAGTTATAAAAATAATAAGTACAAGATAAAATTAAATCTGGAGTCAGCCATTTTCTAAGGTTCTGAATGTCCTTACTGTTGAATAGTATTATGCCTTGGAAGTATTGTGCATTCATTTTATTATTTATATTCAGAAAGAGGTCGTATGGAAAAGTTGTGTGAGAAGCTTGCATGATTTTTTGTTATCATATATTTTAGCTATTTGGTTGGCTTTAAGGTCTTTTCTCTTATATAAACCCCTTTTCAGTGCATTTTAAGTGCTATGGAAATTGTACTAGAAGCTGAAAAACAACAAAAAATATTGACATTCTTACACTCTCAATTAACTGGATAGAAAGAAATTTGAGTTTTGAATCCCAAAAAATTGTCCAGGAGATTGTACAAACACAGCTTCTGTGGCTCCTTTGTCCTAACCTTCTGTGGAATGGTTAGTAGTGCAGTCGATGGAAAACTTGGTTCCTAATCATATATCTTACTATCTATCTGAGAACTTCATAGCTATCTTTTTTTAGCTCCTTTGATGAAAACATTTATCTTATTCTAGATGAGGATATCTTTAAACCTCCCAAGCTAACTGATGAAGATTTCTCACCCTTTGGTTCTAAAGATGGACTCTTCAGTGGTGGGACAGGACTCTTCGATGATGATGAGGTTAATATATGGTTTATATATTCCTTTATGGAACTAGCTAAGGACATGCAGCTATTTGGATGCAAGGAAGGAAACTACTTTGAACCTAGGTGCATGTATCTCCATGAAGAGGCAGATGCATCCAAGCCCCAACAAAGATTACAGGATAAACTATGGTAGTAGGATGCAAACACAATCACTGTACTGCAGCCTAATTTGTTATCTTTGACAACTTAAGCCTACTTAATTCAGGCATATATCTTCCTGGAATAGTATAGCTAACATGTAAGCCTGGAAATGGACATGGCTTCTTTCAAGAGGGGTTGAGAGGAGCACACTTATACCCTCTAAGGCCCCTTTCCCCCCACTTCATATCTAAATAATTGTATGTCCTTAGAACTAGACAAAAAAGCTTGATGGAACCTCTGCTCTTTTATGCTATATGGTTGTGTCAAAAGAATATAATATGTATTTCATTCAATTGTACTACAGTCTTTTATTTTACATTTGGGTTCCATAGGGAGGGTCTTCTACCCCTCAGAATATTACAATCCTGTTCTGAACAAAGTTAAGCAGGAAAAAATTAGCATGTTTCTCACTGAGTTATTACCTTGATCAGAAATTGGGTAACATAGCCGAAGGAGTGTGAATTGGGTAGAGGATGATATGCAGAAAGAATATTTTGCCTATTACTTAGACAGTTTTCCCAAATATGATGGTTCAGAACAGCTAAAGCGGGCAGACCTGTTATTCCTGAAGTCCCAAGGCCTAGGGCTAATGAGGTTCACAAGATCTAGGCAAGTCAGTTTGATGTAGTGGTGAATGTGCTAAATGAAAGTCGTAAGTCAGGAAGTAACTGTAATGATAAGCAACATTGTGATATTCTTTGTGTGCAAGCTAGGCCATTATGACTTGCTTAACAACCATGACTTTTTTTAAAAAAATCTTGGATTTGTATTACATATAAACACAGTTTTTGTCTATATTTTATATACTGTATATATTTTATAGTGTCTCAGATTATAGAAGGATCTTGCACCAAAGTTTGATGAAATCTGAAGTTAACTGCTTTTTTCACATTATAAGCTGCATTTCATTATGAGCTCTAAGTTACTATACATACATAGAAGCCTAATAGACAGAAACCAAAAATTTTATATGTAAAATTGTATGAAAAATAATTTTTAGTGTTTTTTGCAGTATTTACATATTATTCTGTTCTCTGAATCTAAAATACATGCTGTTACGAGATATATTCTATTTTCAACCAGAAGGATCTTTTTGCTGAATTGCCAAAAGAGGAAGATTCAAAGGAAAAAGAGGCTCGAATCCCAATAAATGATAGTAAGAATTTTTTTTAATAAAACTTAAAGATTTAATAGATTAGCACAAGAGAACTTTGTCGTTCATTTGGGAAATATGGTCTTTTTTAAAAAAAGTTCCTTTGAAAGTATATTGATACAAACATGATCTGATCCTGGATGAGGATATATTTAAGCCTCCCAAGTTTAGTAAAGAATACTGTAGAATGCAGCTTTATTTTTCAACTATAAAATGTGGTTACCCCCCAAAGAGCCTTTCACTGATTCTCATTTATTTTCATGGGATATACATAAACCTTTATCTTCAACACACTTCATTGGCACCTGTTGCACTAGCAACAGAGCTTTCATAACTCCCTCAGAGTCATCTTCCTTATGCCTTACACTAGTGACCCCCAATCTTTTGGCCACCAGGGACCAATTCTGTGGAGAAAAGTTCTTCCATGGACCAGAGGGGTTGTGGTTTTGTGTGCTGCCTGCATACCATACTGCTTTGGTTGTTTGTGCTGCCCAATTGCTGGCATGCCACGGCCCAATGCCGGTCCACAGACCGGGGGTTGGGGATCGCTGTTCTACACCGTGAGACTTCACTGTTTCCTCAGCCCTTCTATTCCATTTACCCACAGGTGATAGGCATCATATCCTCTCCATCAAAGTCCTCAGGCAAAAGGACTCCCAGCAGACATTGTAAGATGTCATCATCTAACAACTGTAATATTGTAAAGTGTCACATCTGTAACAGTGGAAGATGCCATCCTTGTGTCCATGAACAGTCAGGAGTAAGGCAGACATATCCTTAAAGGCATAGTGTTCAGAGTTTTGCAGCGTAAATTCAGCGCCAGGAAAGTAAACACAGATGGCTGAGGCTTCATTTAACTTCTTTATAAACATATAAAGTAAATTTTACAATACCAGTTGTAGATTTCTCCAACATGGAGC
>AZIM01001484.1:246510-256772 GCA_000516915.1 Ophiophagus hannah
TTTTTCTACTTGCATTTTTACATGCTTTCGAACGGCTAGGTTGGCAGAAGCTGGGACNAGTAATGGGAGCTCACTCCATTACGTGGCGCTAGGGATTTGAACTGCCAAACTGCCGACCTTTCTGATCGACAAGCTCAGTGTCTTAGTCAATGAGCCACCATGTCCCTTAATGAATACATACTCAGGGATAATTGCCAGATGCAACATGTTACTTTGAAGAACCTTCTGAGGTGGCCATAAGGATCTTTTTGCTACTTTTGACATGCAATACTATAGTGTTTTCTTTTTGTTTAAAATATTTTGTTACTTCAGAGTAATTTACATACTCACACATAACGCATAGAAAGAAATTGAGAGCAATAGTATAGAATATAAGTAGTATTATGTCAGGGTCCAGGAGTATTACATAAAGTTTCTTCAGAACCTAAACTTGCAACTTTAAATATGGCAAACAAAAGTCATAATTGGTTTACATAATACCAAAAGGCTTCAGGCTGACTGGCATTTTTTTACATTTTACAGTTCAACTTTATTTGAAAAGAAAAAACAAAAACTGAGTGGTGAGATGAAGTTGTAGGTCAATATCCTTTTTTCTTAATTTGATGTGCCTTTACCTCTAACCATGTAAAAGTTTAAGCCGACAAATATTTGGGATAAATAGTATTGATTTTACCATGTTTATAATGTTTAGACTTGATAAATTCAGTATACTAAAACAAATTAAGTTGATTTTAAATTATTTTAAGAGAATGCATAATTCTGTTTTTGTAGTTATAACTCTTGTTTCAGAGCAAGATACATATTTCATTTTTTAAATGTTAATGACATTGGCAACTTGCAACTGCTTTCATAACTAACATAAAGCACAACCTTGCTTTTTTAATATGTTACTTCAATTTTATTTTTTGGAAGGTACCAGAAAAGAAAACGATAATAAAGAAAGAAAGCCCCGTTTTGCCCTTGGAAAAAGATAGTAAAGTTTTGCAGAATAATCAACATGGCAAACAAGGAGAATCAAAAATTCAGGCCACTGAGGTTTGTAAAATACAATTTTTAATTACAGGTTTGAATATATGAAAATTACATATCTTAACAAGGAAAGGCATTTGAATTTTTCATAGCCATTAGTAAGGATAAGTATCTTCAGATGGAAACACACACACACACACACACACACACAAAATCATGCCAATTGTACTGTTTCCATTTTGCAATGCAATTTGGAGTAGAAATGGTAAACCAATAGTAAGTTTAGACCAATTCCATTTGTTATATCTCCCTACATCTTTCTATCCTTGAAAAATTTCCTTACTTCAATTGCATTCATGTTTCTCCATGGATTGTTTTTCTTTGCATTTCAAATATCTTTTCTGTGCTTCAGTAATTCCATCACCATGATTACTTCTTCATCTTCCCTTTCCTCTTAATTCATTCACTTTCCTTTCATATAATTGTTTTGCAATGTGGGGCTCACTCAGTTCTTCTGGGTGACCAAAATCAAATCAGCACTGTATATTCATATTGATCACTTACTTTTTAATTTTCATTTGCGCATCAGCTATTTTCATTATTCTATTTGTTTTTTTCTTACTTGTCGTATACATTGCACTCCTCTGAATCTGTTCTCACCCATCAATCCTTCTGGAAATGTAGTACCTAGAATTGGACAGGTGTAGCCTCACTAATGCTGGCAAGAAAGAAATAAGCCTCTTTGGTATGATGCTTCTTATGCAATCCAGAACTGCATGAATTCTTCTAGTCACACTCTTCTGATTCATGTTCAGCTTCTTGTCAATGAAGCTTGTTCTTTTCAAGTACATTGTAGAGAACAAAAGAGATATCATTGATAAAAACATGCAAACCATTACCTAAGCAAAATGGTCTGAAGTTGTTTAAGTGTTGAGAAACAAGATAATATTCAGAAGCAGCAGGGTTATGTTAGCCTATCTTAATAAGTCTACCTAATCAGGCTGACAGTTTTCAACCCATAAAAGTCACATCTTGAATATATAGATAGATCTCACTTACCAACTCTCTTGTGCCGCAGCTGTTCAAAATTACAATGGTTGGGGAAAAAACCAACAACTTTGTAACCAAAGTATTGAACCCTTCACAACAATGTTTATATATCTAAGATTTCACTGAAGCTGGCAAGGTAAAAGTTTCTGCAAGTAAAACATTGTAAATGCAATACCAGGCACTATGCCAAATACAATATGGATAGAGGTGATTATGGCAGAAAGTTTGTAGTGAGACATATACCATTTCACAGCAGCAGCCTACAATAAAGCACCTCTCAAAGTTTCCTTTTTCAAAGAGATGTGCTCACTCAAGTGAGATTTTTGCCCTGAGTTTATATGTCTTTTAGGTTTTTCTTCCCTTTCTTCCTGACCTTTTACCCTCTCTCTTTCTCTCTCTTTGGGTTTCGGAGACGTCTCCATCCACTCTAGAAACAGGTTTCTAGATAAAACTAAGAATTGTCCAGTTAAAAGCACTGTGGCAAATCATCCTTTCTGTACTTATTTAATATTAAGGTCATTTTGCACTGCCACCTCCTTTTTTACTGATCCCTCTTGAATCTTTTCCCCAGATATGTATTTGCTTGATCTGCTGCCACAAATAATAAATTTTATTTTACTTTGTAAGGGAGAATTGGAAATTCACCCAAAAGATAAACCGTACAAGAAAACTACTGTGAAACCACCATTAAAGGGACCATCTCACTTACCTGATGACACAAAGCATACCAAAGTAGCTTCCACAAGAAATACTACAGAGCTGGGAGTTAGTTTTGATAACCCTATGAAAGCCAGCACACTGCAAAATGTCAACAAGGTAATTTGATAATGAAAAACCTTTATAAAGATGATTATTTTAATGAACGACATAGGACTCCTTTTAGTTGACAGATGGTATCAAAGTATTTACTAATGTAGGAAAAAATGTAGTGAATGAAATAAACACATAAGCATTTTCTTTTCCACATTTTCACAGGGAAAGGAAAGAAATATTATATTCAACGTAGTATGGTTAATTTAAATTGAATAGTGAGCAGAGGAGAAAGAATTATTAGGATAGGCTATTCACTTTAATAAAGAAATGCTTTTCTTAAGAAGAGAATTTTTGAAGACCTCTCATTTCAAAACTACCTGAAATTTAAAGGAGAAATTGTGAAGAAAAGTACTTCACTCTAGGTCCCCTTCAGTTATTGCGTTCTGATATATAGCCTCATTTAGATGGATTTTTTCCTCTCTTGCCTGAAGGTGATCAATACCAATTTCAAATTAGTAGTGCTTCTTTTAAAAATGTGGCATTGCCTGCTCTTACTGCTTGTTAATTTGTACTGTTTCTTACTTTGCATCTTTATAAACTCAAATTATAGGGAAGAATCAAAGTGAGTGGGAATCGAAGGCCCCCAACCAGAACTGCCAGGCGATTAGCTGTTGAAGAACTTGACAAAAATGAAATAAATACTGCAGAGAACGCATGTCTGCCTGTCTTAAAAGGAAACTCTGGGCTGCCAACTATATTACATAATAGCAAACTGCATAGAAAGAAAAATTCCGAAAAAGCTTGCTTGGTTCCATCAGACAACAGCAGCAACCAACCCAATGAGTCAAAATGTAGCCCTCTTTTAAAGTCAACAGCCTATTCCGATGTGAATGATCTCTTCGAGTCTAACAACCTTTTCGCCAAGGATAGCAACTCTAAAGGAACACTGGAAGCTAAGGGCATTGTAAGCCAGCCTGCAAAAAGTGAGGAGCTGTTTCCTGCTGCACAAGGGGGTACAAGTTGTGATGACCTCTTTCACTCTAGAAAGACATTAAGGAAATTAAGTCCGGTCCCTTTCCCGGAGGAAGAACAGGATGTCTTCATCACTAGTAAGAAAACTGTGAAGAGAAAAGAACAGGAGCTCCCATCTCAGTCACATCAAAGTTTTGCAATCCAAGACATTTTTGAGGTAATTTTCGAAAGTTTTTCTCTTCAGGCTTGGATACTTCTGACTTTGTATTGTACTGTTTTTGTTTATTCCGCAAGCATTAGAGTGATGGGGGAAACAATATGGGATGAATGGAAATGGTTTTTAATGGTAACCAAAAAGTGAATAAGGAAAGATGGGCTAGATTTGGAATTTCTGATTTCATTAGCATTCTGATGATAGGCTGACCCTTTGGATGATCTCTCCAGTTGTGTTAAATTATTTTTAAAAATCTCTAAACAGTGCCTGAAACTGTCTTGAATAGGACACAGTTAATCTGCTTCTTCTAACCCCATATTCAATATCATTTCCTAAAAAAGGAATGGTTAGAGATTATCAGAGTTGGATTCAGAGAAGGTATCTTGAGGGTGCATACTGCAGTCTGCCTAAAGGTGTAGACTTAAAGCCTTATCCAAAGGGAAGGCATTGACAATCTCCTGAATCCAGTTTGTCCAGTACTCCCTGAAGGATCCAGGAAGGGCATTGGCCAAGCTTAAAAGCGGCAGGGATCATCATGTTAGATGTCCTGTCCACTTCTCAAAATCCATAGGCCAAAAAGATTCCCAGCTAACAGCTGTTCACTCATGAGAAATCAAGTCTTATCGATGACTAGAAGCCACTTATGGACTTTATGCATAAAAATGAACTTGTGGTTTATACTTTTAATGATTAAATAGAATAAATTATAAAAAGAGTAATATGTAACTTTCAAGAGGGAGGTTAAAATATATACTTATAACTGCTGTGAATAATATTGGGAGCCACTTCTTTCTATCCTTTTCCTTTTTTTTTCTTTTTTCAACTTATTTTTATTTCTTACACTTCTTGCTTTTTCTTTGATTCCGTTCTCTTTCTTCTCTTTCCTTACTTTGTATTAGTTTGTGTTAGTTTTAATCTTAAATGATGTGTTTGTGGGGTGAGGAATTAAAGGAACTAAATTCAGTGAATTTTATGGAACCATATCTGGCAGGCTGAAGAGATGATATTCTTATTGACCACTCATATTCCTAAAAACTTTCCAAGTTTCAAATTAGAATAATTCATATTCAAATTTATAACCACATAGAACTAGCTGCTTAGCAGAATTTATTTTTGGATCAATTTTGCAGAAAATGAGAACTACCAGTATTTTATTTTACAAGCACTAACCAGAGAAAATATATGCCTTTATATATATCATTTTTATACTCAGTAATCCTTTTCTTTATTCAAGGATGATATATTTGCAGTAGAAACTGTTAAACTGCCAGACAAAGCAAAAGAGGTAGAAGTCAACTTGTTTGATGATGATGTTGATATTTTTGCTGATCTTGCTGTAAAATCAAAGGAAAAGAGTACCAGAAAGAAGATAGAAGCTGTATCTATATTTGATGACGACACAGGTAAAAAACCCCAAATATTTATAGAAAGTTCTGCAATTCACTGACAAATATATTTCTATAGAAATATGTTAAGAATTAGGTAATGATTTTGCAAATTAAAAAAAAAACAAACGAAACTGCCTGCCTAGGTAAGGGCACTCCTTTGGATTTGGAGAATTGGGGAATGTCAGAATATTTAATATATTTCTTCAGATATGCAGAAGGATCATGACTAATCCTATTTTTTTGTTAGAAATGTGAGACTATCTTCCATGAAGGTAGAGTAGGATATATGTCAAGAAATAGGTGGAAAAACACTTGTGCTTCAAGAACCTAATGGGGCTTGTTCTTTTAATAGTATTGGTTCAAACTAGATTTCACAGTGTATCTTTGAAATTCACATTTTTGAAAATTCATATTCTATCCAGTGGGGAGGGTGTAATTATTGAGATTGTAGCACTTTCTTAAAGCATTTTCAGTTAAATCAAAAGGCAACCATGGCAAGAATGACTACATCTATGGCAGCTTCTGATTTGGCATGGTAGAGGTTACACTTATCAGAAAACACACTAGGACAAATACTATATTTGATTTTAAGTCAATATAGATAGTATGATACTCTTAACACATTTAATAGTTGTATTTTTCTGTACATTAGAAATTAAAATTGGAGGCACTATTTTGAAGGGGCTCCACTCAGTCCTTTCAAGGCTTTTAAGTCTCCTGCACCCTTGAGTCCTTTCAATTCAATCAGCACCAGGATTTCCCACTTCTGTTATTTCAGACCTACCACATGTTATGAGCAATGCATTATTGATGCCTGTGCTAAGAATGTGCCTAGGATCCAGCAGATTTTTTATCAACATCCTTCCCTGTACTCCTGTTAATATAGATGTAATTCATCATTTTCTTTAAAAAAAGTCTACGAAACAGTTCTGGTCATGAACAAGTACATATCCACGTTTTTCTCCCTCTCTAGATGATATCTTCTCCCCTACTAGTCAATCTAAGACATCAACAAAAAAGACCTTTCAGTCAGTCTCAGGACGTAAGAACAGTGAACCTAGAACAGCAAGCACTTTTGATGACCCTCTCAATGCATTTCAAGAGCACTAATAAAGAGACTGCTGGGCAATTTATTTTCAGTTTGTCACTGAATGCAGATTCCTTTATTTTCTAATCAAATACTTGGTGTGACAAAACAGAATATTCCTGGACTCATTCACTTATCTATTTTACGCCACGTGACATTTTTTAAAAAAAATGTTATAGAAGCTATTTGAGCAAACAATAACTGTCCTAATCAGCTTGTTACTGGTAATGTAGTATGTATATGTATATAGTATAAATCAAAATTACAGAACATTTAATGTCGATAAATGGCATTTACAAAATCAATATTTTCTGATCTGCTATATTGTAAGCAAATTCACTTTCTGGAATTAAGTTTATGATCATAACTCATGATTATGAGAATCTGAATTCTCCTTTTGGGTATATCCTTGATTACTGATAAAGATTATTTCATTTTTCTGGAAGGGATGGGATTAGATGGAATGGGGTTCTTCACTATCATATATACTTACAGATAAGCCCTTTCTTCAATAAGGTAGCCCTTTTTTAAAAAACCAAAGTATAGTTTAAAAAGATGTCATCAGTGAATAAGCTGTCCTTTTTTTTATGTTTTGGTAAAAAAGCTTAAGGTCTGCCTATCTGCAGATGGGTTTACATGCAAGTATATATGGGAAATACATGTAGCTTAAAAAAGAATAGTGTATACATTCACGGATAACCCAATTTGTGGATGAGCCGAACCCAATTTTTTATGTGCATTTTGGTACTCAACATTCTTGGCTTATCTGTCAGTATGTACAATATTAAAATACCTCTAATCTGGTTTCAGTTATTTATATCATATATGCTTCAACTGTTCACTATTTTTCTTTCCCTTCTCGACACATACCCTCATTAGCAATTCTGGTGAGCAATTTTAGCCTGAAAATTATGTCTTATCTTAAATGTATGGGATTGCATAAAATTAACTGTCAAAAACTGGGAGTAATCATTGATTTGGATTGTATCAGAATTCTGTTCATGTTGAATCTCAGTTTATCTTAATATAGTATCACTACCAGGCAGTGATAAAAATGCATATTTTGGGTTGAATGTATTGTTCACACCTATTATTGGATACTGTTTCATGTCAAATACTATGCATTTTCTCCACTATTCAGTCTGTTCAAAAAGCAGGGTATGTGCATTCAAATAGTTCTTTGAAGGAAAAGAAGTATGTTTTCTCATTGAATTGATTGGATGAATAACACTTAAAAGGCTGCAATGACAAGTTGTTACAGTGGCTTACATCTGAAGTTCTTGCAGTTGTAGAAAACTAATAAGCTGGGTCCATCTATGTGTAACCCTAAATCCCCACAATGTACCATTTAACTTTTATTCCTTAAACCCTTTCCTTGTGAGGAAGAACAGTATAAAATAAAATTAATAAATGCAAATTATTATATGACACTCTCTGATTCAATGATGGTAGGTGGGGTTTGGTGAGTGTCATAACTACTGTCCTGGAAGAAACCCAGAGCATCCAGGAGCACATCAGTAAGATAGCACCCAAAGATGAACTGCTGAGATTAAGCGGAGATGTCATGGAAAGACAAAACCCTGCATGAGATGTACCATTGACAGACAGCTGAGGTGACAGAGAAGCCAGGCACTGAAATGGACCCGTCTCTCTCCAGCAGTTGCCCAGCCCACCAGAGAAAAGGCTGGCATCTACCGGCACTTAAATGTGGCAGCATTCCAGATTTCTGAAGTTTGGTAAGAAAAGTGGGGGTGTCCTATACATGGGGGCATCTTATAGATGGAAAAATATGGTAGAATTCTACCGAATCTATTTTGGTAGAAACATGGAATTAACTAATGTTTCTTAAATTGACTGTTAACCAAATTTTCATTTAATAGCATCAATTCCAATTTGGATCACTTATAATAGAATATCCTGTTATGTTACTAAAGGCATCTATTATTTGCACCAACACTACAGTGAGGTATCATCTGCAAATAAAATCAATTTGTTTGAGTAAATTACATACTACCCTGTAAATCTCCCTAAGTTGTCTAAAAGTACAAGCCAAGGATTCCACACAAATATTAAAAATCAAGGATAAAAGTGGCATCCTTGCTTACTTCCTCTAAATAATGAGAAAGCAGCAGAAAGCATACCATTAATCTTATTTTAGATGTGTGCTAATCATATAGTAGCTTGTTCCATTTTATAAATTTCAACCCCCCAAAAATCCAAACCTTTATCGTACAGCAAACATGTACTGTATTTTGCCAAAAGTATTTTCAGCATCTAACAATAAGATTACAAATTGGCTTTCATCTTTATTCAAGTTATTAAATCTATAATTAATCTAATGTTGTTCTGGTGACTGCCTATTTCTTAAAAATCCCGTAATAAAATATATCTTGCTGTAATCTTGCTTGCTAGCAATGCCATTAAGATCTCCATTTCAATATGAATCAATGAGATCGGATGATATTGGCACATTAGGTATAATTTTACCTGCTACAATACACATTACATTAATACTTTATATGTAACATCCACATGAATGTGATCCAACTATTTAGAAATAATACACAATTGTTTTCAAGATTTGTAAACTACCCAGTTTAACACCACTTTGGCAATATATGTCCTGGTACGTATTAAAGATGCTCTCTTTTTTTACAGCCTGCTTACATTATTTTGCATGCTGTCTGCAGTGCTTAATTTGAAAATCTGTGGGGACACTCAATAGTTTCAACACATATTTTCAACTTGAGCATTCTATTATAGGTAGTCCTCATCTTATGACAATTGAGCCCAAAATTTCTGTTGCTGAGAGTTGTGAGTTTTGCTCCACTTTACCAGCTTTCTTGCCAAAATTGTGAATCGCTGCAGTTAGGTTTGTAACATGGTTAAGTGAATCTGTCCTCCCCACTGCCTTCGCCACAAAAGATGATCCCATGACCCTGGGACACTGCAACTATCATAAATGTAAGTCAGCTGCCGAGCATCTGAATTTTGATCAGTGATCGTGGAGATGCTGCAACAGTCGTGTGAAAAATGGTCATAAGTCACTTTTTTCAGTGCCGTTGTAATTGAATGGTCACTAAAAAAAGGCTGTAAGTCAAGGACTACCTGTATTCTGTTAAAATTCTGAAGATATAAAAGGCTTCATATTAATATTCTGGATAAGAAATGGTCTAACCTGATCAATATTAGATCATTTCTGATCTCCTTTTGCTAATATAGAAGTCTACCACTTGCTTATTTTATACATTGGAGAAAATGCAATGTATACATTAGGTAACAAATTTGTGTTATACTGTACATATTGGAGTTTTACGTTACGGACATTCTTAAAACTGTACATTTAAGATTATCTGGTTTTTACACAATATGCAAGATGCTCTACATCCACTGAGATCATGGTATATTCTTTTTACAAGATTTGGACACTTTTTTAAGCATTGAATTTCTATTTTCTTTTATCCAATAACTTTAAAAAGTGCCCCACCCGCTGCTGTCCATAAGATTCCCCTGCAACTTCTGTATTCAGTTTGCAAAGCGGAAGTGGTTTTCATACACACCTGCAGGCACTTTCCAGGGATCTAAGCGGAAGTATCATTGAGGCTCAGTATTTTGGGGGCTTGAAGTAGCTGAGAAGCAATGGACCAGGGTCCAGAGAGAGAATGGAATGGAAAGGAATAGAGAATAGCTGCAAAGCATAACAGTAACAGAGTTGGAAGGGATCTTTGAGATCTTCTAGTCCAACCCCCTGTTCAGGCAGGAGACCCTATACCATTTCAGACAAATGGTTATCCAATCTCTTCATTAAAACTTCCAGTGTTGGAGCATT
>AZIM01001484.1:258129-277173 GCA_000516915.1 Ophiophagus hannah
CGGGTCTCCACGCCTGGCCGCCTCTGGGAGGGGGGAAAGCAGGCGTGGCCGCGCCCGCCCGTTTCTCCTCTATTCCCCCTTAGCGTTCCCCAAGAGCCGATGCCCCGACAAGCATCGTGGCCCTATCAAAGCTTCAATGGAGGCTCCGAAGTGGGGCCTGTTATTTTTCTTGGCCTGGGAGTTAGAGGGAGGCCGCTTTCTTCCCTTCTGGGCGAGCTGGAAAATCGAGAGCCTCCCTGCGAAGGGCCTGCTGGCAAAACCAGGGCCGGAACTGGCCGAAAGAGCCCAGCCCTGTCAAGGACAGTTAATTCCCTTCGGCGCTTCCATCTTGAGGCTTTTTGTTTCTGGCGTCCTCTTTATGTGTTTCCTCGGGCTTTTTCCCGCCCTGAGAGTAGGGGACGGAAAGGGGCGCAACTAGCAAGTTTTGATTTCCCCGATCCTGTGGGGAAAAGCGAGTTGCCGGCTTGGCTTTGTTTTCTTCTCCAAATGGAGTCGGCACCTGGGATTAAAATTAGCACTGGGGGGCTCTAACCAAGAAGGCTCTTATTTATTCTGCACCTTAGCCTGTTCTCTGTAATTGTAGATGGGAGAGTTGGAGGGTTGATTAGTTGAGTAAGAAACGGCCCTGTACTTTTGCTTGATAGTTGTGTCCACTCAAACATTGGAGCTTAGTTTCTTTTATTTTTCAGTGTGGCATATACAGTAGTGATGATAAAGAACATAAGTAACTTTTGGTAGTGCACAGGGTTAATATACAGGTAGTCCTCGATTTACAACAGTTCATTCAGTGACTGTTCAAAGTTACACCTGTGCTTGAAAAACTGACATGACCCTTTTTCACAGTTCTGACTTTTGCAGCATCCCCATAATCAGGTGATTAAAATTCAGATGCTTGGCAACTGGTTCATGTTTATGACCATTGCTGTGTCCCAAGGTCATCTAACTTGACCAGCAAAGTCAATGGGGAAACCACTTAACACCCAGATTACTACTATATCAACTGCAGTGATTCATTTAACAGCTGTGGCAAGAAAGGTCTTAAATGGGCAAAATTCATTTAACAAATGTCTCACTTAACAGAAATTTTGGGCTCTTGTGGTAGTAAGTCAACTCCCTATAGCAATTATTAGAGATAAAGGACATAAGTAACTTTTGGTAATGCATATCTGCATGAGAATGCATGATGGAGGGCAAGAATCATTTTGACACAACTGATTGTCATAGTCCACCAAAAAAAAAGCTGGAAACCTATATATTAACTTAAGGCAGAAAGATCACAAGAGCTTGTTAATTTCTTTGGTTCTATGGAAACAATACCGTTTTCTACTATTTGAATGTTTGTGAAGTCACATATGTGATTTTCCAGAGTGCTTAGCATGGGATGGATCAGCAAGTCCAAATTAGGCAATTGTAGCTCAGTAACTGAATTCTGGTTGTGTTTCAAACATTTTAGTGCAGTTTTGCAATAAGAGCTTTTGTAAAAACATACAGGAAACAATTTGTGCCATTCAGCATAAGTAGAATATTCTGAATACACAGCTGGCAGGAGTACAAACATCTTCCATTTGTAATAGTAGAGGGTTCGCATAATAATTTTATATCTTCTGTGATTGTAGAATTGCCAATTGTAATGGATCATTATAGCAGACTTGATCTTTATTATTTTCATTGCTTGAGAATTGGCTGTTGACATTAATGGAAATGCTTTTCTCTATTGGCTTGTTTTCCCAGGAACAGTATTTTAATCTTACAAATTTCTAGATTCTTCACACATGTAGGAATTTGGGGATAGAAAATGTTTTAAAGTTATCTATTACAAAATTGATCTCAGTTGATTCAGTTTCCTCAGCCATTAGTATAATGTAGATTTCCATCTACTTGTTTGCACCAAGTTGGTCTTTTTTTTGGTAAGGAAAATCTTAACTATCTTCAGTGAGACTTATTTTATTTTCATATGAAAAATTGCTCTGAATTGGAATATAAATATAAGGAATAGAAATCCTTCCTTACCCCACTATTCAGCCAAAACTGAAGAAGCTTCTCGCATGAGAAGCAAGACGTTTTCAAGGAAAATAAACTAAAAAAATCCAGTATCCTTTTGAAAAGCATCCTTGACACAACCATGACCTGGATGATTGAGAATCTCCATAGACAATTGGTCTGAATTTTAAAATTTAGTATACTCTTTCTGTTATAATAACAAATTAATAATACAGTGAAAAAAGTCATTTATTTACAGGTATTTACATTTTTTGCCTTTAAATATGTTCTGTGTGAAAAAAATAGAATGAAATTTGTTTTCTTGCTTTAGGATAGTTACTAAAGAATGCTTTAATAGATGTTAATATTTCCTAAATGTTATGACAACAAATACTGAATCAGTCTTAACCTTGAAACATGAACAGAAGCATAGTTTTTCCTGTTTAGAGTTGACTTGAGTTAAAATTGAGATATAATGCCCAACTGATTTTTTTCACAAGGAATACTAGAATGGCCAGCAAGAAGGAACCCCCTTTCTTCAATGAGGATAATGTTGGATCATGTCATTGCAAACTTGCTTTCTATGAGACCATGGAGCTCTTCATTGAAACTCTTACAGGAACATGCTTTGAATTGCGAGTGTCTCCTTTTGAAACAGTTATTTCCGTGAAAGCTAAAATCCAGAGACTGGAAGGTACATGTTCTTTTTACATCAGGCTTTAGTTTTGAAATTTGAAAGTTCAGATATTTTAGAGGGAATACCAACAGAATTAAATGTCTGGTCAAAAATTTGAACATAAAATATTTATATTGAGCTCCTAGAAATAAATTTGGATAGAGATGTAACAAATATATAATTGTTTGGGTCAAAATATCAGTACAAATGCAAAAATATTTGCAAAAGCTCAAATTACAATAACATTAGTGAATCAATAATATGAGAAAGATGATGAATGACTGTTCTGTGTAGGATACCTTTAGCAAACACAGGTAAGTCCTCATTTAATGATAACAATTGAGACTAGTAACTTGGTTGCTAAGTGATGCAATCGCTAAAGGAAATGGTGTGACCACAACTGTCCTTATTTTATCTCCATTTTCCTTTTTCTCCCCCACACTTTTAGTTGCTCATTGGGATAATTAGCAAAAAGGAAACTAATGTTTGTATTTAGATTCATTGGAAAGAAAGGGAATACAATAGTATAAGCAGGCACACAGTAGGAACTACAGATCCAAAGGAATGTTCTAGCATCAGCATGCTCCCAGCTCCCACTCCCGAGCATATTAGCAAACAGCCAGTCTAGCACATTCATTTCAGTGTGTTCCTGATTGTGTATCTGCTTACTATCTTATAATCTCTTTCTTTCCAACCTCTCTGTTCTGGGGGGGAGGGGAGAAAAAACAGACCAGGCCCAGTATATGTACTAATGGCAGATATATGACTAAGAGATGCTGCAAAAGTCCTGATTGTGCACCTTGTTGCAAAGTTATTTTTTTCAGCATAATTATAACTTTGGTCACTGCATAAAGCAATTGATAAGCAAGGTCTATCTGTAATATTTCTTCTTCAAATAACCTTCTCAGAAACATTCTTGCAATAGATCATACTCAATTTTTGAACCTCCGCCTTTCATGAAATCTGAGACAATATAATGAAAATGAACTAAATTCCAGCATTCCATTGTAGTGAGGCACTTGTAAGGCCATAGATAAGTAACTAATAACTATTTTTTATTATCCATTGCATTACATCAATTTTTTTTTTGGCTTTATGACAGTGTCACTTAGCGACAGAGTTCCCAGTCCCAATGGTTGTTACCTAAGGGCTACCTGCATAATTCCACAATACACCAGAAAATTAATCAGGTAATGCAGGTAGTCCTCAAGTTACAATTATGCATTCAGCAATTGTTTGGAATTACAATGGTGCTTAACAAAGAGACTAATGACCAGCCCTCGATTTTCCAGCTGTTGCGTGGCTTCACATGAACAATATTTGAGTGCTTGGCAACCAGCTTGCAATTATGATTGGTTGCAACATCCTACAGTCACTTGATTGCTGTTGCTGATTTTCTGCCCCAGATTCCCATTAGCAACATTAATGAGAAGCTGGCAGGGAATGTGACAAATTGCCCAGGTAAATGCATCCCCTACTGCCCATCCTTTCTTTGCACTTACCAGCACCCTCTTTCACCCTTTGCATGCTCACATCTAGCAGTAGCTGCCTTCCTGGCCTCCCTGCACCCACACACAAGCATGCATCCACCAACACTCTCCTTCCCTGGATCTCCCTGTGTTTGCGCACAGGACTGCATCCCCAGCACCTTCCTTCCCTGTTCCTCCCTCCTCTCGTACACAGGTCCCCTCACCCTCTTTCCCCAGCTTGTTTGACTTTGTGCTGCATTGTAGCACGCACACACACACACACACACACACACACACACACACCAACTTGTGCATAGCCTACACTGGGACTCCCGGAACCTCTCTCACTCTTCTGTGGCATCCCCACACTTTATCTCGGACTCCCTCTGTTTCTCGCTTAACATATTGCATTTCTTAAGGTTACAGCAACAACCAGGGCTGCCTGGATTGTATTGCTAAACAATGTGGCCACATGAAGTCACACTTTAAAGGTTGTATTGCTTAGCGTCAGCAATCCCAGTACCAATTTCCATCACACGTTGAGGACTGCTTGTAATACTACTCTATTTTCTACTCTAGATTTTTCCAAGCTTATTCTACAGCTGAATGGGATCTTCATTCTCTGAATCCTATTTTTATCCTTTTAAATATAGGAACAGTTTTGGGTCATCTGCCACTTCCCTAATCGTTCCCTATTTCTTAGAGATAAGAATTCAGCAAGTATGGTAGTATCTCAATATGCAAAACAAGTTTTATTTGCTCATTATTCATCTTTTTTTTACAGTTGCTTTTTGCAGCCTATTGGACAGCTAATAAACTGATTGCTGTTCTTTTGTTTTAAACCCAACTTATGCAAAGAAATTTCTTAGCATTTTTCACCCATACCAGCTCATTGTCGGCTTTAGCTGTCCTATGAAAAGAATCAAAAACTTTGCAGCGGCATTAAAATATAACATTTTTACCTTCTTAACAGTGAGAAAGGAAATTAGAAAACAGCAATGATCAAGCAAATACTATAGTACATGTATTATATAACAATCTTGGATTTATGACAGTTCTCAAGTATCATTCTCATGTAATTAAATGAAAGCAGAATAAAATTCTGATATTTTGTAAATTACATCATTGTGAGGAGAAACATTACTGCATTTTCTCTCAGAATACTGCGTGCTGACCATAAACCTGATCATTGTCTTCATGCCTCACTTACAAACTGCAGATTGTTGTAAATACAATCACTAAGGACTAATTTAACAAGCCCTTACTTAAGGTTAACATGGATTATTCTGATTTGGAAAATTTATCTTCATATTCTTAATTCCCAGTGAATTTTACCAAATGTCTTAAAATGCTTGCAGCCTAATCAACTTCATGGAGTTACAAGGATAAAATGAAAGGAACAATCATACATATATACTATCTTGAGCAAATTGAGGAATTCTAGGGCAGTAGTTAATGAAATTAACCTGATGTTGGTGAGGTAATACAAGATTGTTGTTACTTCTTACTACTAATCAACTGGTATTAACTGCCTTACTTAAAGGCAATTTTTACTATTATTTTGATTCAATCCTAGCACTAAAAATAAGGAGTTTAAGTCAGGAAGGTTTTGCATGATACAAATTAAAATCATGTTTTTTATTTAGAATGGGTTAATTTCAGAGGAATATATATCCAAATAAATAACTATTTTAGTAATTTTAGTCATAGTTTTGAAAAGTAAATATATCCATTTAATTTTAATAATATTTCAAGGTATCCCTGTATCTCAGCAGCATTTAATCTGGAATAATGTGGAGCTGGAGGATGACTATTCTTTGAATGATTACCAGTGAGTATTCAAATGTGATTCATCAGTGTTTCTGAATATTTCTTGATTATATTAAAAAAAGAGTTGGAAGCAACCTTGGAGGTGTTCTAATCCGATCCCCTGTCCAGGCAATAGACCCTATACCATTCTGGACAAGTGGTTGTCCACTTTCTTCTTAAAACCTCCAGTGATGGAGCACCCACAACTTCTGTGGGCAAGCCATTCCATTAATTAATTGTTCTCACTAACAGGAAATTTCTCCTTAGTTCTAGGTTGGATCTCTCTCTTTGATAAGTTTCCATCCTTCAACTTCTTGTCTTGCCTTCAGGCGCTTTAGAGAATAAGTTGTCCCTCTTTTCTTTGTGAAAGCCTCTCAAGTATTGAAAGACTGTTATCATGTCACCCCTAGTCCTTCTCTTTGTTAGATTAGACATACCCAGTTCCTGCAACCATTCACCATATATTTTAGCTTCCAGACTCTGCACTCTTTCTAGAAGAAAAGCTTACAAAATATGTCTGATTGATTGTTTACAGCATTTCAGAAGGATGTACTTTGAAGCTGATCTTAGCAATGCGTGGTGGCCCTATTAATACAAAAAGAGGTATACTTTTTTATATTTAATCTTTGTGTTTTTATAGAGATCATAAACTAACTAAAATTATGCTTATCATTTCCTTAATGTATGGGAAGAGGTTAGGGCTAGTATATGATTTATCTCCCTTTCTGTTTTAATTTAATAATGTACTACGCACTATAAAGGTAGTTCTCATTTAGCTACGACATTTGAAACCAGCAGTTTGGTTAATAAGCAGAGTGATCACTAAGTGGGAAAACCACCTGACCACGACAGTACTTATAATTTTACTTCAGCTTTCCTTTGTTTTACAGTGCTAGAAGGATACAACTCCAAACAGGTGGGTAACACCAAACTACAGGAAAGTTTTTCAGAACTTGAGGAAGCTAGATAAAAGGCAACTCTTATGGTGGAATGTTCACCCTAGCACTGGGATTGTTGTTGTTGGGTTATTAACTGGGTTATTAATTATTATGATTATGATTAGAATAAGAAAATGTTTGTAGTTACATTAATTGGGGAGGAAGGAATTACAAGAGAGAGCAGGCACACAGTGGGGAATACACATCCAAAGGAATGCACTGACACTGGCTATTTTCCTAACTTGCTAGCTATAAGGGGTGAAACTGATTAGGGTCTTGTCAATTTCAAGAAGCAGCTACAAGGAGGCTAATTACAAGTAGACCTCACTTACCACCCCAATTGTTTCTGGAATTTTGGTCACTGATGTAGATATAAAGCAATCATCATGTGATCAGACCCGATTTTGGGACCATTTTTACCACAGTTAAGGGGATCACAAGTTGTTAAGCTTCCTCAATTGACCTTGTCAGAAGCCAGCTGGGCAGGTTACAGATTATGATCAGGTGATCTCATCAGATACTGCAACCATTGTAAAAATACCTCTTCTCATCCAACAAGGTTTTATGAGCTGCCTCCACATCTTAAAGACTGAAATAATTGCATAGACAATTTTTGAGATCATTTCTTCATGTGGAAAGTTGCAACTCCTATGTAATTGAAATCAATAGATAAAATCAGATTTAATTTTTCAAGCTATGAGCTTAATCTAAATAAGTTGCAACTTCTAAATTATAAAAAAAAAAGTACTGGTAAAACATCCTGATATTTTACCATAAATATTACAGCGCTGGTGAATTTCAAAATGACTAATTCAGCAAATAAAAAATCTGTTCTCTCTGCCAACCCTTCAAGATAGACAAGTAGAAAAATCAAAGTTCTGAATGCTAACACTGCTTTTATTTTATTTTTAAATTTTATTTTACTTTTAGGATTCTAGTAACAGAATCTTGCAAGCCTGAAAGTGCCTCCCCCCTCCTTTATTTTTAAGAAAACTAGGGAAGATTATTTCTGAGAAATTTTCTTATATTCCATTTTTGTTTTGGACTTAATTTTTTATCTGACCATTGTCTTGGTTGCAGCTGTTCCTCCTCTTTCTCAAGGTTATTCTTACAGCCCATTACATTCTCTGAATCTGGTTTAGTTCTATGCTAAAGATTTCACACCATGTGTCTGAAACTGATATACCAAGAAAGTGTTCTAGTAAACATTAATGAAACATTATTATATCTCATTAAGACTGATAGGAGAAAATAGTACAGGCAGTCCTTACTTAAGGACCGGTCACATAGCAACTATTGAAGTTACAAAAGTACCACAGCTACTTTGTTTTCAAAGTTCAAGTGGCTGAAAAACACATACACCCACAATCAAGTTATCTCAGTCACCCAATACTGATTTTTGGCAATTTTCTTTTGCATATTTTGGGTGCATACTTCTGGTTTCTGGCAAAAAAAACCACCCATTATGGAAAACATGTTTACTTCACCACCACCACAAAAATGGTCATAAAATCAAGCGCAGTCATGTATTGATCCATTTATTGACTCAATAATTACAATTGTAACTCGGGGACCACCTATACACAATTTTGCCACATGTTTTCATGGCTGGGACAACAGTTTTTTTCTTAGTTCACTATGTCAGTTTTATGCTTGAATGGAAATACCCAATTTGTGGATTGTGGATTACCTAACATCAGCCGAGACTTGAGAAAATACCAGGTTCTGAGGATTATAGCTAACGCTTTTCCAGAGAGTTGTTCAATTATGAAAAGGCCGTTGATGCTGTTGGTCTGTATCTGAGACCTTATATGCTTCATGATGCTTTTGATGTTAATGATTTTCCTAATATAAAAAAGAAAGTTTACATTTTGTAAAGCAGTAGAAAAATTTGTTGCTATTCAACAACCTAAAGCCAGTTTTATTTCTATTTTAAAATAGGGATTTGTGACTAAATCTGATTTATTTAATAAGGTTGCATAACACTCTACTTGGTTCATTAGAAACAGGAGTTTCTGTGAACATGTCCTTCTTGTCAGCATTCAGATGAAAATATAGTCCCTTTCAAACCATCTTTTTTCTTCTTGTTCCTTTCCTTGGTAGTTCCTTTGGAAGACCCAATCAAGGAAATAGCAGAATACATGGGTCCCTGTCGAGATGATGTCTGGGAAAAGGTTCCATCCAGTAAACATGTTACATTCTTGGTCTATCAGGAAGGAGACCAGCTGAATTTTTTTCGAGTTGTAGACAGAGGAGATGGAACTTTAACACCATTATCTGAATCTTTAAGGTATGTTATTTCTAAGCTTAAGAATATTCAAGTGTTATTGAAAACTCTAAGTAAGTTTACAATTAAGTTAAGTTCCAGTTCATTCTGCTCTTGGCAGAGCTTTCAGTTATGTTTTCATTACATGTTTATCTATTATTAAAAAATAGACATAAAAGTATAATATGAACTGAAGGAAACAAAACTCCAAGGCCGGTAGATTCCTCACAGAATAGTTTTATTGGAAATATCATATCGGCACAGTTCTGGTGAAAACCGACTCTGAGGGTTTCCGCGGTTTTCACCAAATTAAAAGTAAGAGTTTTTCCCTTTCCCCAAACAATCAATCATGTGGTCCAATCAGGGTGCCATCTGGTTGCCTGTTAATGTCACTCCTTCTTCCGACCAGGTGTGAGAAAAATTCCTTGGTTCCCAAGTGAAAGTATTTTATTTTGGCCACAAAACTCCAGCTATCTCTATTCCTCCCTCCCTATCCCTCAGCTCCAGTGTGGCAAAGCTGAAGCTCCGAAATGGCTCCAGTCAGGTCAGAGTTGACAGTTGCCTCTTGAAAAAACACCTTTGGGGTTGTTAAAGAGAATTCCAATCTGGAACTAAGGAGAAATTTCCAAAGAATAAAGGAACAGAATAGCGTACCTCTTGGAGTTGTGGGTATTCCTTTGCTGGAGGTCTTCAGTAAAAGAACAGATAATCATTAGTCCGAGATTGAATAGGGTCCCCTGCCTTAGACAGGAGGTTGGACTAGACCTAGATCCTTTCCAGTCCTATGATTCAATGAAAAAATAGCTTCTGGGATTACGTGATTACATCTAACTTCAGTAAAATTCCCAGTTCGTGTTTGATGTATTTCCCCATTCACAGAGTCTGTTTCAAAGAGTAATAACTTTAATTAGATTTGTAAATATGTTTCCAAAACTAAAACAGGAGACATTCTCTCCTTATGCTTCCAATGAAAAATGACCAGTAAATGGTATCTGAAATAAAAGAGAAATGGAGATTGTTACATTCATTAACAGTCTCTACATGTTTTGCCTACGCGTATACATATTCACATAGAGAGTGAGTGTCCTTTTTAGAAGGCGCTATTTCATTTGGCACATTACAAGGATGGGTTCTCAAGTAAAAATTAGTTCTAAAAGACATTTGATGTAAAAAATGCTTTTGAAATATAAAACCATCACTGTTTTATTTCAGAAAGTTTACTCTTTTTGCTATTTTTTATAATTCTGACTTAAGAAGATTGTTGGGGGCAATAAGCTGACTTTGTAAGAATGCCGCTTGGTAATNTTGCCGAGCACATTGGATAGTGCTCTAGAGATTGTAAGCCGCCCTGAGTCTCCAGAGAAGGGCGGCATATAAATGTGAATTTAAAAAAAAAGTGTTAACATGTCCAATACTAGACCACATCTGAATTTTCTCCTTGCCACAGTGGTGGTTCTGTTTATAATTTGTATGCTGATGATGATGAGGATACAGAAATATCTCCTTCCGGGCAACAGATTATTGAGAACTCCATTACAATGAATAAAATGAAGCTGCTAAAGGCAAAGATGGAAAACATGAATCTTAATAAAAAGGTAAAGCCATAAAATATAAGATTATCTCTAGATATCAGTAAAGAACAATTAAAAACCTGTATAAATAACTTGTTCCATAACAGATATTACTCAATATACAGTTTAATATCCAAAATTAATTTAAGCTGTGCACAATCTATCTGCCACATTTTACCAATATAATGTACTTTTCCTAAAAAAACAAGTATGTGTCATGAAATTACAATGTGTCAGGAGGCTATCATTTTTGTCTATCAGCTGTCATTTTTAGTCTAAAGAGTACTAAATATTGTGATATTTTCATCATTCCAATCCAGAATTTTTCCAACTGATCTATAGAACCATTTGGACAAGTAGTTTGGACAAGAAACCAAGAACAAAAAACAGTTCACTTGAAATCAGTCTATTTTGTACCAGCAGATATTTGCCTTTTGATCCAGATTTTTTTTTTTTACCAAATAGATTCGACAACCTGAGAAAATTTGAAAAACCCTGTTCTAATTGGATAGAGATTACTGATTAGAATTACGATTCAAAGGAAAGCAAGTTGTTTTTTGAGTCTGGATACTGAATAATATTTTAAGTATTATGAAATTCTTCAAATTGATATATAAAAGAGAGTTAATGCTAACTGTGCAAAACTGGTGATGAAATACATTGGGATTCTGTAGTTGCACTATTGTTAAAACTAACCACTTTTCCTTTCCCCCTCCCCACAGCCTAAGATCAAAATGAACCCCCATTCTCCAGTAGTCCTTCATCCATCTAGTGGCTCACTTGCAGCTGTTCGTCATAATTTTCTACGAGCACTTCCTCATATTGGGCAATCCTGTCTGCCTCCTGAAAATGTACATAACTCAGGAATATCTCAGAATGCTTTTTCAGCCTTAACACATACTGGTAAAAAAGTATCATCCATTACTAGAAACTTTCTTAAAGAAAACGACAAATGGGAGAGTATTTCACCATCTCACTCAATTAACAGCATGGCACTGTCTTCCAAAGTATCATCTGTGGAAAAGGGAGAGGCAAAACTTTCTGAAAACAATGTAGTTCCTCAAGTGACAACTGCACTCGCAAATTCGGAAAAAAATGCAGAAAGTGGTACATCATCCAATGAAAGATGTCCTTTCTTGTATCCAGATCTCACCAATGTAAATCTGTATACTGCAGAAAAAAATGTTCTACCAAACAAAGAGACTCTTGCCTTGGTATCAGAAGCAACTTGCAGTGACTCATACAGCAAAATGTCTGGAGCAGAAGAAGGGAATACCACGCTTCAGTTACCGCAGGAGCATCAAAACAAATCCATCACAAAAACTTTGACTTTTGCAACAGCAGATAATAGTATTTTTAACTCTCATGAGTTTAGTCTTAAGAAAACACGCCTGTCACCTCTTCATTGTTCATCACAGATGGCGCATTACAGTCCTCAGAAATCTCAAGGTCACTCCAAATATTTTGAAGAAGCTGGCTTGAGGCCTACTATTTCTCCAAACATTCTACAGTCATTGGAGGTGCACAGTTTAGCAGATTCCTCTTACTCAAGAACATCTAGATTTCATGGCATTGGTTTAGATTTACCTAGCAAAAGGCCTGATACCCATTCTAAAGTGGAAGCAAGGGATATCACAGAAGTAGCAATTAAGGCTTCCAAAGACCCTGTTGTTTCTGTAAATAATATAAGTTTGCTAAGTTCATTTACCCGAAGCACAAATAGAGATGGCTTACCGAATTCCTGTGGCACTAGCAGGTTTCGGACTTCTGGTATTTCATTAACTACCAACTTTCAACATTTTCAAGAAGAAAGTTTTAGAACAGCTTCTCCTCCCAATGACATGCCTGGATATTTTTTAGTAAGTACTCCTACTTTATTTATTTATTTTTTTACAAAGATGAGATTTGTACTTGTTGTAGGGTTTACTCCCTATTTATTGGTCAAGAATCAAAACTGGCAACTTGTCGAATTGGAAAACCTCAATGTATATCAATATTATTTAAATAAGCTTGAGTTTTGGCTTTCAAAATCTAAAAGTTACCATTCAATAAATATTCCATTTTTGGATGTGTTAGTTTTCTTTAAACAATGGGCATTTCTCTGAGGCAGATTTGGTCATGTTTTATTTTTACAGACAGATTTGTAAATTATGTCTGGTTTTCTAGTAAATACTGTAGATTACTGTGAAGTTACTATATACATGTGCTATGGTAGTGCAGTAGTTAGAGGCTACTTCTGACTGCCAGCTGCCTGCAGTTTGGCAGTTCAGATCTCACCAGGCTCAAGGTTGACTCAGCCTTCCATCCTCCCAAAGTCGGTAAAATGAGGACCCAGATTGTTAGGGGCAATATGCTGAATCTGTAAACCGCTTAGAGAGAGCTGTAAAGCACTGTGAAGCTGTATATAAGTCTTAAGTGCTATTGCTATTGCTGTACATTTCCAAAATGATTGAGACAGCCAATTTTAGACTTTTTGTATTAGAACACTATTTTCGAAGTGCTTTACATTCAAATGTTTTGCACTTTGAGTTTCATTAATTTTGAGTTTTACATTTTAACAAGTTGATAATATGTTCTGTATATTTATCCTATATTTTAGCCAATGCATGTGTTCCGAACAGTTGTCTCACGATGTTTCTCAGACATGTTTCACTGAGGTTGAAATATTAGGCATTTACTTCCCAACTATAAATAAGATAAAACAGACATTGTTCAGATGTCATTCAGTAACAATTTCCAGATAATGCTCTCTCACACCTTGAGGGGGAGGATGAAAAGAAACAAAAGCATGAATTTGTTTTTTCTTCATATATAATCTGACCTTAGTCTTGGTTGGAAGAATCCTTTACAGAACCTATTCGTATATTTTCTATTTATGTGATTAGTGATCACATGGAAAGGCATTCCAGCCAATACTTACACCCCAATTTTTAGAAGTCCTTGAAGTAGGTTCAGAAGCAAATCAACAGCAACACAAATGGTAGTGCAAATGGAAAGTGGATCCAGCACTGAATGTCACACAGTACAGCACTGTGACATTTTGCAGCTGATGCTTTATTCTCAAGGGAAGCCCCATGAAGATCAGATTGCAATTTGGCTGTTTATAAATGGTATCTTACATGATTGCTTTATTTTTGTGTTTTCCTCCTACATGTGTTTGGGGATAGAGCTTATAGCATTACATACATGTCCTCGATTTATGGCTGCAGTTGACCCTGGAATTTTAGTCATAAATCATTGTGATCTTTGTTAAGCAAGGCAGACAAGTGATAACTTTGCCCAGCAACCATAATCCAGGCAATTCCCCTTGAAGTCATTAAAACAATTTTGTAGGTTGTTAAGTGGAGGGAGTCCCAAATAAGGAATGTGGAAGTGCCTTAGATGGAGGAGGCCCTGAGAAGCCAGGTGCAGGCTGGGTGTGAGTTATGGAGGTACTGCAATGCAGTGTATAAGTGCACGGCTGTCAAATAAAGAAGCTGTAATTGTCCCAACCTGTCCTGGCACATGAAAAGTTGCTACACCTGGGAAGTGCTAAATGCCTGGAAAACCTTCACCATGGGGCGTGAAGTAGCCACTCCTCGAAAAGCCAGAAAGCCTCCACAGTGGGGTGCAAAACAGCTGCTTTGTGGGGAGTTCCAATGATCTGGGCATTTTACAGCCTGTGGGCCAAATGCGGCCTCTGGGTGATCCCAGTCCAGCCTGCAATGTCAGTGGTGATAGCAGATCAGGTATCAGCAGCATCAGGGGTATGGTGGGGGGGATGGAACAGTGTCAGCAAAAGCGGGGTGGCACAGGGACAAAGCAGCACAGAGCTGCAGCGACCCTCTACAACAGTCCCACTTTCTCATGTGGCCCTTTGGGAAAGTGAATTGCCCACCCATGCTCCAAGGACACACAGTGGTGTGAAGCAGCCATCCCACATGTGTAACACCAAACACCTGGGAAGACCCTAGCTGCCATGCACTCTATACCATGCCAGCTGGCCTTCACCACGTTCTTTGTCCTACTATTTAGAGTAGGTGCACCCATGGTAGCTCTTTGTGAACAAGAAAAACAAATGCTAAAATAATCTGTATTTAGTAAAATAAATGTATCTTTAAGAACCCTTTCCCCCCATGGTGTGACAACAGCTAGAATACTTGAAACCATCTCCAGTGTTCCATCCCACCTGGGAGCAGAGGAAAGGGGCATTTTAAGACATTACAAATGAGTGGCTGCCTTCCCCAATTATTTTTCTTCTCTTTCTGCAAAGGGCCAGGCTGGGCATGCCTCAGTAAATAGTGAGAGGAAGAAAGTGGTGAAGGTCAGTTGACATGGTAGATTGCATGCATGTGTGCTGGGGTGGAGTTTCTCAGGTGTCTGAGGATTCATGTGTGCTTTTGTGGGTTTCTTCATGCTGCCTTCATCCTGGGGGTCTCTGGGGTGTTTGGAATTTCCTGCAGAGTAGCTGCTTTGCATCCCACTGTGGAGACTTCTGGAGCTTGTTTGTGTGTGTGTGTGTGTGTGTGTNGTGTGTGTGTGTGTGTGTGCGCACGCGTGCTTTGCCTTATGCCACTGAAGCTTTCCTAGCATTTTTAAATGCATAGATTTGGGGAGGGGGAGAGAGATAGGGAGGTGTGAGGAGTGGCAGTACCTCTGCAGGTGGTCGTAATTTTGATCATGTGAGTTTTAATTTTTAATATGGTAAATATTGATTAAATAGCTCATAGAAATAAAAGCTCTTTTAGCTTAGGATAGATTCAAATAAAAACTTTGCCTAGTGCCAAGGTAAATATCTATGGACCTGTCTGGTCATGATTATGGAAGATGGAATGAATGAAATGGCAAGCATTGTGAAGGAACAACAGAAAACTGTAAAAGATCTGAATGAAGGTATACATACATGAAAATCTGGAAAATGAAATGAAAAAATGGTTATTGAAACATTTTTCACAAGAAAAATGTTTGAATAATCATTTTTCCAGCATGGAATAATGGACAGGTGGTTGGATTAGAAGACCTCCAAGGTTTCTTCCAGCCCTATGATTGTATGATTTTCTGCTTAGAATTGTACAATCTCAAATGAATCCTCTGGGAAGAAAAACTAGGCATACACTAGGAAAGAATGGAAAGTGCTCCTATGTGCTTAAGTTTAAAAGGACATATAAAGGAAATGGAAACTGACACAATTGTCAAGAAAACTTAGTGCAAGTAGTTAATGCTTGCAGGTATCAAGTCATAAAGGCTGGAATGCTACAGGAATTTAGGCTCATAAGAAGCTAACGTCAACAATGTCAGTAACAAGAAAAAAAGGAAGGGGTGGGGCCACTGTCTGGAAAAATAAGCTGGTAACAAGTGATGAGATGGCAGAGCTTCTCAACGAGTACTTTGCTTCGGTCTTCTTTCTAAAGGGAAAACTGTTCAAATGAACCTAAGAAGACCAGTTAAGGAGGAAGTGGCAATCCAAGGTAAGTAAGGAGATTGTCAGGGAACATCAAAGAAAATGAAGACTTCAGTACCAGATCAATTGCATTTAAGAATTTCTCAAGATTCATTTCTGAGAACTTTTTTGCATCTGACAAATCACAGCAGTCGAGTATAGTGCCGGAGAACTGAAGAAAGACAAATATTGTACCTCTTTTCCAAGAAAGAGAAAAAAGAGCTAGATAACTGCAGCTAATAATGGACAAAACTCTTGAACAGATTGTGTTTGTGAAAATAACAAATTGCTTGGCAGAAATTATCATGATTATAAATAACAAATAATTTTACAACTCATCATTTTTGGTACTCGTGCGCCTCCCTGAACCAATTAATGATAAGTACCAAGGTACCATGATAGAAGTCAACTTGAGTTGTAAAAAAAACAAGTGAGATATGAATCTAATAATAAGTGTTAGGCAAATTAATTTAATGCTGATGTTTAATTGGATTTTTAAAAATCCTTCATGCTATCCTAAAAGTGTATTCTCTATTTTAGTATTATATTATACAATTATACTGTACATGTTATGCAATAAACTTTATTAAGTTGAATAAACGTATTTTGAATAAACCCTAGCTAGCATAGTGTAGCTGTGTACAGAATACATTTGCCTTTCTTTTTTTTCTCTACTATTAGAATTCAGTTGTTTGCAACCAAACATTTAAGACTCAGATTTGTAGAAGAAATTTATTTAAAAGTTTTTAATTCATTTACTCATTGCTTGTGTTCACATTCATTATTCTTTCCACCCTTTATATTTTAGTCTCCTGGAGTTGGATCGAATGGAAATATTGTGGCTTCAGGAAAAAGAATGTGTGAGTAACCAATCTGGAATCTTCAGAAATTGCCATTTATAGCACTTTCCTGTTTAAGTAAACACAGTAAACACAGAAATCAACATAGAAAGGAGCATTGTATACAGTAAGGCTTTTCTGTAAATCATATGACATATTATCAAATGTCAGATATCTGCAAGTATAGAGGCTCCTTCAGTTAGTTGCTGTTGTGCATCAAGTGCGGATACATGGCTTTCAACTCCCATTATTCAGTGTGAAATACAGTCTGTATAACTAGCCAGTGTAAGACAGAATATAGGTAGTCCATGAGTTACAATTGCAATTAGGATCAGTATTGCCATTGCTAAGCATGTGATGTTATGTGATCGCATAACTTAACAAGGCAATCCAGGCAGTCCCATTATCTTCGTAAAGGCACAAAGTGCATGCAAGTGCAGGGAGACCCAGGAAAGAGAATGTGCGTGTGAGAGAGATGAGAAACTTTGAGAAGAAAGATGAGATGTATACCAGAGGTTCAATCATACTGAGCAGATCTCATCAGAGGAGCCAGACGACGTATCTGTCTCCATAAACAATATGGAGAGACATAGTGTACAGATTCCCATACCAGATCATTCGTCACCCAAGTCAACAAGCACCCATTAGTTTGTATTTGCAAAAAATTGGAGAAATGATAATATTCCTGTGCAAGAGGAAGTGATTAAGAAAATTTTGGACTGTGCTGAAATGAGNTGACATTTGAAATTAGAGATCAAGAAGAAAAACAGTATTTTAAGATATGGAGTATGTTTTATCAATGGCTAGATAAAAAAGTTGGTAATATATAATAGTTGAATGAGAATATATTATAGAGATAATATTGTAGAGAGTTAACAACAATAATATTGGATAATAGAGGAGATAATTTTGGTAATGTTTGAACTAAAATGTATAAGATTATGAGATTTTTAAAAAATAGATAACAGGCGGTTGTATCTTGTTTTCCTCTTTCTTTTCTTTGTNTGTTTATATTCTCTGTTTGTTTTGTATTTCTTTTTTCTTCTTGTTTTTCTTTTGCAATGGAGAGTATTGATAGTAACAGGATGGCATTGAGATTTGTGACCGACTGACACACTTGAAATTGGTGTTGGATTATGTGTTTTTATGTTTGTTTTGTCTGTTTTTGGAAAAAATAATAAAACTTTTAAAAAAAAAACACCCATTAGGTGTTTAAGTCCCTGGACATCTGGTGATAAATGGGCTATAAGTCTCAAAACTATTGATTGAGGAATCAGGGCCAGCAGCTGCAAGACCACTGAAAGAAAGGTTGCTTGCCTGTCACAAATATACAAAGACTAAAAACAAAGCAATAATGGTCTATTATTACAAATCGAATCCAACAAGAATATCTGAAAAGAAGGTACCAGTCTGGAAAAAAAAAAGACCAACATGCAAAAATTACAGAACAGAGACTAGCAGACCAAAGTTGATTTATAACATGAAATATTTATAGAAGCAGAACTGAAAGAACTGCAAAAGTCTACACAGGACAAAGAAATCAAAGCCTTGCCAGAAGTAGCTGAGTATATAGAGGTAAATCTGGAGGAGTCAGCAATGCATAGCTGTTGAATTGTTTTCATTCCCAAACCACACATCCTTTCCTCTGCCTTCTCAGAAAGAATAAAGCCCTCTGAAAAAGAGAAGGAGTTGAAACAAAGAATATCTGAACATCTAAAATAATACAAAAACAACAGAATAAGGTTAGTCCACTAATGAGAGAAGGTGGCAAAGAAGTAATGGGCAGTAGAGAGAAAGTAGAGCTGCATGTGTCTTCATACAAGAAGATACTGGATAGTCACTGGTATAGAATGGTATGGGGTCTCTTGCTTGAGCAGCGGGTTGGACTAGAACAGGGGTCACCAACCTTTTGGATCTCAGGGNTTCCCCACCCTGTTTTCCTACTGATCAATCATTTATTTGAGATTGCAGGATACCGTCTCCAGCTCCATTCTCAGGGGAGGGGGTAGTGAGAGACTTTTGGCTTCATGCAAGGAAAGCAGCAGAAGCAGAAGAAGTCTTTCTTTCTCTCCCCCAA
>AZIM01001484.1:277380-287800 GCA_000516915.1 Ophiophagus hannah
CAAGCCTTGTGTTCCCACGGGCCATGTGAGTGGCGCAGCCTTGTGTTCCCGTGCAGCCTAGATTAATTGCTTTGGTGGTGAGTGACATTTCTCTGGACCACCAAATTTTCACGTGGACCACCAGTGGTCCCTGGCCCACTGGTTGGCGACCACTGGACTGGAAGACCTTCAAGGTCCCTTCCAACTCTTATTCTGAAAACAAACTTTCCACCTAAGCAGAAAAGAAACTGCCTAACAGCAGGAGTACAAAAGATTAGCTCCTAATTGACTGGATGGTTTTGGAAAACTGCAAGAGAAGGAAGACCAATGTAGCTTAGATTGATTACAAGAAGGCATTTGACATTCTGCCACATGATTGGATAATCAAGTAGCTAGAAATAACAAGAGTCAGTAGAAACATTTTTAAAAAGTGTAAAGATCAGTGGCACAATGAAGACTCAATAGCTGATCAATAGTGATAGAGATGCATCTTTTACGAAGACTTACTATCATAACTACTGCTTGACATTGAATGGATTTGTCAGTCAAATATACTGAACAAGTCAGTCATGGTTATCAAACATCAAAAATATCTGCCAGGCTATCTCACCTCCTTTACATGGACGATCTGAAGCTGTATGGAAAAGCTGAAATAGAATCACTGCTCAGCTCTGTCCAGATATACAGCCAAGAGATCACAGTGGAATTTAGACTGGGCAAAAGTGCTACCCTTACTGTCCTCAGGGGAAAAAACAGTAAAAACTGGAAAATCGAGATGCTTTATGGAAATCACATGCAGATTGCTACAAGTCTGGGCATCCTTCAAGCTAATAACGTTAAACATTAAGCCAGAAGTGTTTCTTTTAGGTTCAATAGACAGGTTGAAATAAAATACAGGACTTCATTTTTATACATGATAATTGCTATTATATGCACAGACGTGGAAGGATGTACAAATTCCAACAATGGAAGAATGGATTGTGATGTTAATGAAATTGCTAAAGTGAGAAAACTGAGTGCTTTAATTAAAGATAACAATTTGACTACTTTTCTTTCTACAGTACATAAAGACACTTTTGGACTTTCTGTTAGATCAAAATAAAAATTAAGTTTTGATTTTGGGATTAGATGATTAGATATATTGTGACTATGAAAATAATTGTGTACTGATAGAACTTAATAAATATACATCTTACATTTTTATATACTTGTTTAAATTTAAAGGATATGTTTTATTATAAATTATAGACCTATATAGTAATACCCATAATATTATGTGTGCTCAATTTATCTGAGCTCAATTTCTCCACCCCACAGCAGGACTTCAGCTCTCTTCCACATGCAGAAGCAAATACCTTTAGCAGGACGCACAAACAAATCTCAGATCTTTAATATCTGAGCTCAGTTTCTCTACCCTGCCAAAGAAGTTCACTTTTGCTCTTCACACAGAAGAGAAACCTTCAGCTGGGTGCAGGAACATAACTCCGATTTTTCAGTTCAACTCTGTTTCTTCACCCAACAGGAGGATGTCATCTCTCCTTCATATGTGGAAGGGAACTCTTTGGTGAGGTGCAGGAAGAGAACTCATATCTTCGGGGACAAGAAGGAATTCTCTTAGCGGGCATTTTCAACTTTCCCTGCCAGCTTGTCCTGGAAGATTGCAAATGGCGATTATACGATTTCAGAGGGCTTGTCAACCAGTTGTAACAGCAAATAGGTTGCCAAGTACCCAGATTGTGATTGTGTGACAACTAGTGGGGTAGCGTAATGTTTTATGACAGCTGGAAGTGCTTTATGGATCACCCTTTCCCTGACCATAGTAACTTCAAGCAGTCGTTGAACAACTGATCACAAGTTGAGAACTACGGTACCTATAGATAGATAATTTCATGAGTTCAAAAAATAGAAACTAGAGTGGATTAAAGATTTTAAATAGAAGAAAGATGTACAGACCAAGATGATGCAAAGTGTTGTACTGAAATAAACCTTTGAACAATAGAAGCAGAGAATAGTTAGTCAAAATAACAACAGTATTAGTAATGATGTCTGCTGTGAATAGACTTTTTTGGGGAAAGTATTGTTTATGAAATGTTGGATGTAGAACAAATTTTATCTGACAAGATAGAGATATTGAAAGTTGATTTACAATTGACAGACCAAGATAATGAGAAAAGGGTGTTTTACTAAATCTACAAATGACAAACCAAAGGAGTGTCCTGGTTAGATTTTTTCCTGCTGAATTTACAAAAAAGGGACAACTAAGAACTGAAGATAAATCAAATTACATGATAGGATTTGAACAAACTAAATATTAAGATGGTTAGAAGTAAAAGGAAGAAATATAAAATTGGCTTATTTGATCAAGGTTAAAATAACCAGGATTCTAATCTTTAAATAAGGCAGAAACTTCCACATTAACAATTGATTATCATCTCATTGGTTGAAGAACCTGCCTCTAATTTTAAGTTCTCATACTTTAGCCACATACAAACATCTAGCTTTGGATCAATTTCCTCAATAAATAAATGAACAAGTCTGCTTTTGACTCATTTGTTTAATTACAATTTTATCTAGATTTAGGACTTGTATGGAGAACATGTTTTAGGTCATATTTATGCAGAAATACTGAAAATTCAAAAGGAAACTTAAGTAAATTTAGATAAAGTAAATATCATTAATTGTTGATTTTAATTATATGGAACTGTAAACACATTACTTCCACCTTCAAATGAAGAGTAGCTTCTATACTGTAGAGTATCACTGGTCTATCAAATATTTCCACGAACTTACTTAACATACCAACTTTTATTCTTTCATCTTTCTATTGAGTAAAACAGAAAAGTTCCATGTGGGACCTTTAAACAAGCTTTGTTCAGTCTGTATCTCCTCAAAATAACACATTCAGTAAATTTTTATTCACATAGTAGGTCCCAACAACCTGTTATTAGTTCATAGCATGCTTAAAGCATAAATTTCACTTTTAGAATATTACACTAGCTGCCAGGTTAAAAAATCAGTAATATACCATATTTTGTTTTTAAAAATCAAGTGTTTTCACTAGCCTTTCTTGGCAGCTGCTTTTCCCTTGTATCATTTATTTCATAGCAAATATACAAAATAATTATGAATATTTTACTTTTTTGAAAGCAGGTGATACAACTCATCTTCCACCTGTGAATTGTTCTATTCAACCTAAAAAGAAAATTGCAAAGCATTGCTTCCTATGTGGAAAGAAAACTGGATTAGCAACTAGCTATGAATGTAGGTAGGTTGAATTTGCATCCTAAAATCATTTACCATTATCCAAACAAAACAAAGAAATAGAAAGGGATTTGTTGGGATAAATGCTAAATAAGTATTGAGACAAATAATGCTGCCAAGACCAATCTTTCACTTTTCAGCTAGTAGATTGTAAAGTAAAAGAAACAACCTATAAAATTTGCATGCCTAATTAAAAATTAACAAGCTGGTTTCTTCTCCATCATTCTCTTTCATTGTCTGTATGTAAATATGAAGGTGACCTTAAATTTAGCAGTGCTTGAACTAATTGAAGGGTTATTGTAGTTACTGCTAATTCCATGAGCTAAATTGACATCAAGAAATGTCCTGTTTTTCTTACCAATTGGATTTTATTCCCTCTAAAATGATAACTGTTTCCAAATAGAGAACTATTATCATAGACAGATGAGATGAAACCAGCAGTGTGGTGTGAATAGAAAGATACCGGTAGCATATATTTTGAATTAATAAAATGGTGAAAAAAGAACAGTAACAAATTGAGAGATTAAAAGAAATAGAAGATGAATTAAGAGTTTTGGGGTGTAAACATTAATGGCAACAATTTTAGCAGATTGTTTTTCTTGGTGTTTGTGATGCACAGTCTGCTTATTTTAGCATTCATCCACTCTGTTCTTCCCTTGGAGTTCAGCCTGGTGCAGTGAGAGGATTTTTTTATTTTACAATTGGCTGGTCATTGCTATTGATAAAAACTGAGAGGAAGGATCTGGCCCCAGGTCACTTAGCAAGCTTCCATGCCTATAGGAGGAGAAGAACCCACACCACACTAACTCTCCATTATTTTATATGGTCTTCAGTTAAATCTTGAATTTTTATCTGATTCAGAATTCATTAATTTTGGGCCATATGTTTGGAGTTGACTGCTTGTTTGTATAATAGCAAATGTGATTTGTTTTTTTAATTCCACAATTGCTTTTGTCATGTGATTTATATTCTGTATTATGTCTTAGTTTTATTTTTGCCTTTCATTCAGGATAGTGGCATACATAAGGCTGCCTCTTGCCATTTTTGCAACAGCCACTCCAATTATTGTTAGCATTACATCTCTATTTTGTTTTTTTCTGTCACTGTCAGTTTTTGTGTTGTGAATTTTTTTTCAAATTTTGGGTACTTTCCTACAGGCTATGTGGCAGTTTTCCAAGTTCGTCAAATATAGTATTGAATATTACCACACCATGGTTGATCAGTATTAGCTTACCTCACTTCCCTGGTTGTTTAAGGAACCAATTGAGTCTTGATCTGTGCCTTGCAATAAAATGGCAAAAATTGCCTTCTAGATTTTCGGTCTTACACCAACCACCACAGGGGTCTACCATTGAAGTTTCTCATAAGAGACCTAAATAGAATGTTTTATGATCTTATCTGATAGAGATCCCTTAGTTTTTATTCTTTTTTTTAAAAAAAAGAATTTATCAATTCATAATGTCTTTGGAATGGTTTTATTTCCATTTTCCTATAAAATGATATATTAAGGCCATTATGGATTGAATTTATACTTCCTGTGCCATTACCTCTTGGAATATTGGGGGGGGGTTAATCATTGGTGACCAACTCTTGAGATCATAAGATAAATACTGGATTTTATTTGCTGATCCTGAAACCAGCTCTTTCAAGAAATTAAAAGTAACTTATGACTGTTTTTCACACTTAAGACTGTTGCAGCTTCCCATGGTCATGTGATCAAAGTTTGGATGCTTGGCAACTGACTCATTTATGAAAGTTGCAGTGTCCTGCAGTCATGTGATCACTTGTTGTGACCTTTTTACAAGCAAAGTCAGTGGGAAAGCCAGAGTCATTTAACAACCGACTTACTGACTTAACAACTGCAGTGGTTCATGTAACAACTGTGGCAAAAAAAAGTTGTAAAATTGGGCAAAACTCACTGTCTCACTTAGCAACATAAATTTTGGGCTCAACTGTTGAGGAGTTATGTCTGTAGTTCTTCAGACTGCCCACGTAGCCCTAACAGCTACCACAAGGGCATATCCAAACTCTTGCTGCCTAAACGAACAGTTCTGCTCTAATCTTGCTCTTTTCCCTGTGATTTAGTATAGATTAGGAATAGAAGAGTCATATTTGTGAGGCATTGTGTTTAGTAAAGTTTCATAAAGTTTGTTTGGCCTGTTCCTTGCTTTTCAAAATGAGAAAATGAGTTAAATTGCCAAAGACAATAGGAGTCATCTTTATAAAACACATCTCCTGAACACAATGATCAATTTGCTTCAGTTGTCTTGTGCCATATGTAATAAGGGAAAACCTGATGAAATCGAAAATACAGGACAAGACAGGAAGCAGTTGCTGTCCATCTCTCTCTGCATGGATCTTAGTTCTTCATGAAGAAGAAGTTGGAAAATATCCTATGTTCATGTCTCACTAACATGCAATAACAATTAAAAGGGACCTTGGAGGTTTTCTATTCCAACACTCTGCTTGAGCAGGAGACCCTGTACCATTTCAGTCTCTTCTTAAAAGCCTCCAGTAATGGAGCACCCACAACTTCTGAAGGAAAGGCATTCTACTGGTTAATTGTTCTCACTGTATAGGAATTTCTATTTTTCTAGGTTGTTTCTCTCCTTGATTAATTTTTGTGGTAGTACATTGGAACACTGCTATCTTATCTGTAAAGTGGTATTAATACTTCATGAGATCTTGATTCTATCCTTCTATTAATGCAAACTAGGATTGCATTGGCTATTTCAGCTGCTACCACACACTGTTGGCTTATATTTAAATGATTGTCCACTAGGACTCCAAGATGCCTCAGTTGCTGGTAGTGAACCATGTTTCATCTAGTCTGTACCTATACAATTGGTTTTTCTTGATAATTGTAAAATCTTACTTTTATCCAGATTGAATTTCATTTTGTTATGTAGGGCCCAGTTTTCAAATCTGCTGAGAGCCATCTGGACCTTGAGCCTATCCTCTGGGTTATTGATTCTTTTTGCCAGCTTAGTGTTATCTACAAATTTGATGAGTTCACCTTCTATTCCCTCATCTAAATCATTTATGAAAATATTAAAGAATACTGAGCATAAAATGGAGTCTTACTTTCCTACATGTGTATGCAGTTCATTAAGGACTACATGTTGAGTACTGTTTGTTAGCCAGTTACAAATCCATCTCGTGGTAGTGCTGTCTATCCTATTCACTAGCTTACCAAGAAATAGGTTGTGGTCTACTTTGACAAATGCCTTACTGAAATCTGTATATTATGTCCACAGCATTTCGCTGATCTACTAATTTAGTCACTTTGTCAAACAAATAACATTTGTTGGGTTTGAGTTGCTCTTTTTATTGTCTTGTCTTTGAAGATCCTTCTTTAAAACTTTTTTTGTTTTTAGGTTTTGTCTTGATATTTCCTAACCCTTCATTTTTTTTCTTCAGATGTGGAAACAACTTCTGCGCAACTCATCGCTATGCAGAGACTCACACCTGTACTTATGACTACAAGAATGCAGGAAGGAGATTCTTGCAGGACTCCAATCCTGTTGTCAGTGCACCAAAGCTTCCCAAAATCTAAGCATAATTTTATGGTCCGTGACTGAACTGTTTTTCTTTACTGTATTTCAAATCTAAAGATTGGCAAGTAACAAGATCATCCAAAGCTCTATAATTCTGAAGAATGATGTAACACTCTTGTAACTGACATCTTTTATTCTTTAGTGAATCAAAATTTAAACATTAGTTTTTAAAAATGTACATTCTGATTTAATAATTATTATATATTTTGTGTTAAGTATTTTATAATTGAAAATGTCCTTTCACCAGTCAAGTCTTAAAAAGATGCACTTTAGTTAGTATACATACATACAGATATATATGGGTATGTGTGGGTATGTGTGTGGGTATGCACACAAAGAGACAATGAGACTTGACAGGGTTCTGTATTGAAAATGTCTTATAATCCCTTGGTTTTCAAATATGTTATTTTAGTTTTTAGTATGGAGGTTTCATTGTACTAGGCCAACTTTCTCATAGTGAAGGGCCTTGTATTCCATCAAACCAGCTGAAGACCATGTTTCTGTTCTGGAAGTAACATATCATGTTAGATGATGATTATTATCTGGCAGATTTAAAAGCAAAAACAAAGGAAGGATTTTCTTGTTATTAAATAGAAGACACTTTAATTTTTGTGATTTGTGTTTTTTTAAAGATCTTACAACACTGTTTCAGATATTGTTATAAAAGAATAAATATGCTTTTTTATATAATAAGTAGAGTAAGTGACTTGCTGTTTTACAGCATGCTGACAATTGGAGGAATATAAAAAATACTTAAGGCTTGATAACCTCAAAGGTGTTTTCTTAGAAGGCAACTGGACTGTTTTTCCTTGAGGAAGAAGAAGAAAAATGTTTCGCTTATATCCAAGAAGTTTCATCAGTTGTGATGGTGGAGTGATGGAAAGATAGGCTCTGACAAGAAGGTGGGTAGGGATGGAAGGATGGCATTTCTTTGCAATCATATGGTTGTTAGCACTCTATCTGAGAGCTACTGGGGCCACTTGGGGGTTTATCTGTGCCTTTGGAGTCACCTGAATTGGAGTGCAATTGGTTGTGGAATCATCTTGGAACTGCGGAAAGGGCTGTGTTGTAGACTGGAGATAGGTGATGTCTTATTCCTCCCCCTTTGTTGAGGGAAGGCTATTCAATTCTAAGATGGATTATTTTACCCCTCTTTCAAACCAGTGGTCCTCTCTATCCAAAATGTGGACTTTGCTGTCTTCAAAAGAGTGCCCTTTGTCTTTTGAATGCAGATGGATCGCTGAATCTTGTCCTGACGTGCACTTGTGAAGTGGTTGTTTTGTTTAATCAATGTACAGATCTGCACATGTCTCATTGCATTGTATTGCATATATCACATTGCTCAGTTTATGTTGGATGTTTTATTCTTGGAGTGGACAAGCTTCTGCATGAGTGTATTCTTGGGTATAAAGTGTACATGTATGATGTGTTGATTGAAAATAATCCTGAGTTTTTCAGATATTCCTGCAATGTATGGAATGACAATTTTGCTATGTCTGTTGTTCCTTTTTCTGTCTATAATGGAAGAGCCAAGGGGTTTTTTGGATTTGATGAAGGCCCAGTTAGGATAACCACAAGTTCTGACATATTTTAGTTCTTTTTCCTTTCCCTAGGCAAAGTTTCAGCCTGGTAGTTTAGGGTTATGATCAGTCCCATTTATTTTGTGCTCCAAAGTATGGTGAGAATCAAAAATTAAGTACTGGGAGGGGATGGTGTTCTGTAAACTTCAGCTTTAAGGCTTCTGACTTCCTTAATGTGCACTGCACAGCCCTCCCTAAACAGGGGAAGGAAAAAACATCATCTATCTCCAGTCTACAACACAGCCCTTTCAGCAGTTCAAGAAGATTCCACAACCAATTGCACCTTGATTCAGGTGACCCTGAGGGCACAGATAAATCCCCAAGTGGTCCAACCCCCCTTCCCCCATCATCCAATCACAACTGATGAAGCTTCTTGGATGAGAAGGAACGTGTTTTCTTCATCATCCTCAAGGAAAAACAGTCCAGTTGCCTTTTGAAAAAGCACCTTTGAGACAATTATGACCTGGATGACTGAGAATCTCCACAAACATTAAGGCTTGACAGCAGACGAATGACCCAGAGCATATTAATGCTGGTGCAGGGTGGATAGCGCTGGACTGATTCTGTTGAAGTGTTAAGAGGAATAAATCTGTCAAGACTTGCACCAATCCAAAAAATGATTCTGGCCTTTTCCAAAGCTTCCAATCAGCAGACAGGGCCATCTATTGTTTCTATAACTGCACAGAAAGGGCAAAGCCAGCCTTAGAAATGTTTTTCTGGAATGCTTCTAAGGAAAATTCTACCTTGATTGTCCATTCTGATCAGGAACATATGGAACCCTACATGGTTGAAAGGCAGTGAGTAATCCCTCTTGCGCCTTCTTCTGCCCAGACTGAACTAATTTTAGGGAAAGAGAGTTATTTTTTCCTCCTGCTGAGACTTGTAGAAGCAATTTGTCCCTCTGGTCTGAGGGAATTCTTTGGGCATAACAATGAGATGGTGACACTGATTTTCGCAGAATACAGGTTCACCTGGAACAGTGTCAGTTAGAGAGTTAAAAGCAAAATGCTTCTCAAGATGAGTGTTCCAATGGAGCATATAATAGAAAATACATTTGCAGTTCAAAATTATAGTGCTGAATAATGAAGGCGAAGGCCGTTTCAGATGCATTCGAAAGAAAAGTAATGAATTAGTTTCTCACCAAATGTTAACTAGCAAAGATAGAGCTACGTTTTGGCTCCATTTCTTCCCATAAGTATGTACCGATATGTGTTGAAAATAGAGGATAGTGGATTAAATTGGACAACTTTCACAATGCACATGTCTTTTTTTCAAAGTTCTCACCTTTTTATTTTTAGATCTCAACAACTCTATTCAGCATACTCATTCGTCATACCTTTCTCTTGAAATGATGTTCAATGTCTCTGTATGACCGAACTGTCTTGAAATACATATTTCCTGCACTGACTGTTTTTGTATTTAGTCCACTTCCATTCATCACCTGTTTATTCTTAAGCCTATCTCTAGTTTTACCATATATCTTAGGTAACCCATAGCTTTAATATCTGTGAACAGATGTAACCCCTTCCTAGAGATGAGCAAAACTTCTATGTAACAACCAGCATCAAACACAAACATACATTTGGGCTATTTTAATGCATCCACAAATAAAATGAGGGAAATTTGAGGGCAGAAAGGTGTCCTTACCAGTTAGACCAGACAGGTGACCTAATTCTATTTTATAGTGAAGCTACATTAACAGAGTCTTGCCAGTCTGAATGTACAATTCTCTTTAGAAGGGTCCCTCCTAAGCCTATTTCCTCACCCATTTTCCAGTTGCAGGCCAAGCTGTCTCCTATCTGTTCCTTAAGCAGAATCTCTTGGCCCTGTCTCCCAAGGCATTTCCCAGGTACCATCATAGTCAGTCAGATACAGCTAATAACACCGTGGTAAGGAGGCAGGAAAAGAAAAGAGGGAGACTGGATATATTGCATAGGAGGTGTGGGAGCAGTGGTAGACTAAAAATGTCACTACGTTGCTTTGATTTGTCTGCAAAGTGTCCAGAGCTTGCTAGAAAGCATCCAGAGCTTGCTAGAATATGTT
>AZIM01001484.1:302136-313592 GCA_000516915.1 Ophiophagus hannah
TTCCCCACTGACTTTGCTTGTTAGAAGGTCACAAAAGGGGATCATGCGACCCCGAGACACAGCAACCATCTTAAGTATGAATAAATTGCTCAGCATCTGAATTTTGATCATCGGATCATGGGAATGCTACAAAGGTCGTAACTTTGTTCAGTGCTATTGTAACTTGGAACGGTCATTAAATGAACTGTTGTAAGTCAAGGATGACCTGTATTACCATCTTTCCTGCTCTTCTTGCTTGGGATTAGGTCCTGGACTTTGTTGCAACAAATATAAAATGTAAATTGGCTTTAAGTATTGAATTTAAGTATTTAAGTAAAGGTTGATGAAGCTGTCAATCTATTGCATAGTTCGTTACAGAAACTCCTAATTTGTCTGATAGTTTTCACTGGAGAAGGGCAGAAGAAAATCAGTTATCCTAAATTTGATACCAGTCACCATTGTGCAACAATGAGAGAAAAATGACTGGAATGCTACACTGCTTCATTTTAATGGAAACTAAAGCCAAGTCTAGTCAAACATACTGTATATATTGGACTTCAAGAAAATGGGCATCACCACCCAGAGCTCTTGAATGAAGAATAGGGTACAAATCGAACAATAAATAAGGGAAATACATTTTAATAAATCCAGAGAACAGTAAATATATTCTCAGGAAAGGTGAAGCTAAGTCAAAGTCAAAAGTCTTTGAAGTCAAAGTAAAGAGGGCAATTGTAGAAAGGGGGAGATGTTAAAAGCACAACTATGGTGTTAAGATTTTAAATTTAGTAGCTGGAGGAATGGTGTTGCACAGTGAGCCAGAACATACAATTGTGGTTGATTGGTTGGATAGTGCTGATTCCTGTGTGAGGCAATCTGCGCTGATTGGCTGCTGTGGATGTAGAGGGGAGTTTCCCATTTTTCCTGCCTTTTTTTTGTTAGTTAGTTTACATCATTGTCATTGCACCTCATACAATGAAATGTAACAGCTGGCACATGGCCAATGGACCTTGGATTGTCCAAACTCATGGTTTAATTAATAAATAAATAAATGAATCTTATTAGTAAAACAAGTTAAGATTCATGGTACTGAGCTAAATGGTCCATTATTATAATCTTCTTTCCTGACAATTTGGAAGGAATAAATTATCAGGAATAGGTGGATTGCCAGAAAATATTCAAGATACTGCAGATTTCATATTCCTGTCATAAAAAATTACACTCAACCACAAGGTGCTCACAAAATATGAATGGCTAGGTCATGTTCTAGCAACGCTATCCAACATTGTAATAATGGTTTCTAAAACTCTGGAAAAATTAATAGAGAAAGAATTTTAGAAGTTGTAATTTAGAAGCTGTAATTTGTAGTTAGATGTTTGGAACAAGATAGTATTCATAAGTTATAATAAACAAAAGATCTTCTTTTTTAAATTCATTGTTGGCTTATCCATAATATTTTATTATGAGTTTACCTTGGTTAAGTCAATAAATCTATTTTTCAGGAATGGCACATATTCTATAGCTCTTATTTGCTGAATCAGTTCATATCTTTTTTTAAATTTCTCTTCTTCATCTTTTAAAGCCTGAAGTAGCAAGTCCTGGCTTTTTTTAGATATTTCTTGAACTAGAAAAGCAGAAAAAGAAAACTTTACTAATATACTATTGTCAAAGATAAGTAAATACAGAAATGATTTGCAAATAGAGTGAATTCTGGTGTAAATGGTAATTGGAGTCTCAGTGAGCAAAGAATACCTTCTCAAAGAGCTCTTGCTACTCTGCAACTTGAATCAATGGCCAGTGACAATGTCATCAACATAGACCCCAAAAGGCAGATCTGTATTCCATTCCATCCCATTCCTGCAGATGACATCTATAGACACCATATGGGTAGCAATTTCTTTAAATGTTTAGGGGCATTTAGGGATTCCACAGGTTAAAAGCACCACCAGGGAGCAGAGGGAATCCACTGAAATGAAATCGATCTAGAATTCTCTAAGTTCTGAAGTATTCAAGAGCTGTTTTTAAATTTTTCAGAGACTTATACATTGATGATGGTAAAGCTTTTCAATTCAACCTCATTTAAGTGCAAAGATTTTTAAGTGCAATCTCTGAAACCAATGAGTTTTCTCATTTTGTCTTCTCAAATAAGATAGCTGGAAGTCACAGAATAGCAGCTATAATTGTGGGGCATGGGGACAGGAGTACATTTATGACCAATTGGATTCCCTTTTTGTCTTCCTCTAGTGCTGCTTTTGGCCCTCTTCAACATGCTCAATAACTCTGTGAACTATGGGGAGGAAACACAAGACATGGGCCAAGAGAGGACACATCGGCACGATCTTGTCACCACTCCAGCCATCTTTCGATTCCAGGCTGTGGCCAGAGTCTCCACAGCAGACATCCCCTGGATATCCCCCAGCTCACTCTGGAACCCAAGAGGGTCCATTGGTTGCTGAGGATGGAACCCAAGAGGGTCCATTGGTTGCGTAAGGAGGCAGCACTGGAAAATTTCAAGACCACTATGGCATGCCCTGACCATGACAGAGGGGATAATGATAAATCTCCCACCAAATCTCATTGCTACTGCTCCAACAAGAAGAATGCTTATGAAATGTCATCTTACTCATTTCTCTCAAGTTCATAAATGTTCCAGTTAAATAAATATTTTTGTTAAAAATCTATTGATCTGACACTGTTAATACCTGTTTGCTGTTTGCATTTTTGGAGTTTCATTTGTGCTTGCTTCACATTTTTATGTCCCTCTGCCACTTGCTGAACCTTTTTTTCCTTTTCCTTCCTTTCTTGAAGGCATCTTTCTGCACATTGGAGATGCATTTCTGCTGTCTAAAATCCAAAAATAATTCCAAGTAAGCAAATAGATGTAAATCTATTAGGTTCAATTGGAAAAAAAGATTGTTTTAAATGATTTCACAATAATCTTCCACATCTTTATTCAAAGGTTAAAATTTTTAGAAAGGAAGTTAGAAACACAACCTTATCCCACTTTCTCTGAAAATCTATTAAATAATTTGTTCTGAAAAGAGCAGCAATGGTAGGAAGTATAAAGGAATGAAAATAAACCCTCATAAAACAAGTGATTAAAAGCTGATCAACATGTATATAAAACCATTCGAAGATCTGAAATAAGGTATCAATACATAAGATATCAAAAAAACCAAAACATTTGCAAGCCATGAAGAAATATCTAGATGCAGCAGTAAATTTCAGAAGAGTCAATAAATCAAAATTGCTTCTTAACAAAACAGATGCACTATGAATAGAAGGAGGGAGATTGTGTAGTTTCTTATTCTTATTAAGTTTGAATAAGAAACATGTGCTTTATGCATTATATAGCCTTTGTACAGAGATCCTTTTGGGATTGAAAAAAAGGAAAGGGTTTTTTTTATGAAAAGCACTGTTTTTCCTGCATACTTCAAGAATCTACTTAAACTCCTTTTTCTGCCAAACGCGTTTATCTATAATTTAATAATGTATCTATAATCTATAACCCACATGCGGAACTCAAACCCATATGAAATCTGAAGAACACTCAGTACCTCTTCTCTCTTCTGTTCAGCATTTTTTTTCTTTTCCTGAATGCAATATTGGCGTGCTAAAATAGCTTCCTCATAGCTTAGCTTTCCTTGTAGTTTTCTACATTCTGCTTCTGTCAGCTGTTGGTCCAAATCTTTCCCACGCATTTGTTGTTGCCATTCCAGAAATTTTGATGGATCCTGTGCTCCTTGGAGAAGATGTTCAATTCTATAATAAAAATTAAAACAGGTTATTTGAAGGGAAACAGTACAACTCAAACACTGCTGTCTTATGTGAAGGCTATAATAGTTATAAGTGGAGGCCTTTGGCCTTTGGCTCAGTTCTCTTCTGCCTCGTTTCCCTGGCATTTCCAGCCTTTTTCCTAGACAAATATCAACCAAACACCATAAGGGTAACACCTAGGTAAGTTGTCTGCACCTTTTCTAGCTTGAGAAATAATCTTTTTTCACCTAACACCTAAAAGCAAGCAAAGTTATAACCAGAAGCCAACATGGGTAGATCACGTCAAACAAATCTTATTTCCTTCCTTGACAAAGTGATTAATTAATGGACCAGAAAAATGTTACAGACATAGTATACATGGATTTCAGTAAAGAGTTTGCCAAAGTAGACCACAATCTACTTCTTGATAAGATAAAATCAATGTGAGATAGACAGCATCACCACCAGATGGATTTGTAGCAGGCTGACAAACTGCACCCAACATGTAGTCCTTCCCCAATGCTCCAGGATCTTTCAAAGATATGGTACAATGATATAACATCTGTTAGCTCCTTTAGAATTTTGGGGTGCAATCCATCAAGTCCCAGTGATTTGAACTCATCCAAATCTTACCATTTTCCCGCTTATTTTAATTCTTATTTCTAGACTGTCTTTTACTATGTTTTGTAAGGTTGGGCTACATAGATTGGTGAGATAGATAGATAGATAGATAGATANAGATAGATAGATAGATAGATATAGATGATTAATATAGACAGATGATATAGATGATATAGATGATGGATGGATAGATGGATGGATAGATAGATGATAGATGATACAGACAGACAGACAGATGATAGAGAGACAAACAGATAGACAGACAGACAGAAGCAAGCAAACAAGCTGGGTCTTGTGTACAGTGGGCTGGATCCTAGCCCAATCTGGCTTCTTTAGGAATGACTGACTGGATTTGGGAGGTCATTAGTGCCTCTTTAAAAGGAGTGATATCTATCTTCTTGAAAAAGGCAGTGGTATGCCTCTATTTGAAGAATGTCTATGGAGATTCTCAGTCACTCTGTTGTGATTTCTAGCATGGTAAATTGATTTTACACAGTTGACCTGAAGCTTGTACAAATGTTCATTATCTCCAGTCTCTCAGAAGTGCACCCCTTTTAATTACAACTGTTGAGAAACACACACCTGATTCTTATATCCTAAGCTTGGAATCAATTTTCAGCGGAGGTAGTTGGTCAATCATCAGTAACAAAGTTTAAACATGCCTGGAATAAACGCATCTCCATCACCCAACAAAAATTTAAAAAATGAAATAAAAAATTTAAATAATAAACAAACAAACAAACAAACAAATTTAAAAACCAGAAAACTCAAAGGGCAGACTCAATGGACAACCAGGAAATTTTCTGCTGTCAGTTTTCTAATTCTATGTTTCTATAGTATCTTAATGTACCACTGATTCCTGGAGATTGCTTAGAGAGTCCCTGCCTCCTTCCTAGGGCTGAATGGGTGTTACTGGCCCAAGGTCCCCCGCTGGCTTTGTGCCTAAGATGGGATTAGAATTCACAGTCTTCCAGCTTCTAGCCCACTACACCAAACTAACTCCCATCATCTAGGAGAATTGAAAATACTAAAAGAGTTATGCCTTGGATTCTTCTTATGTTATTATTCAGAATTTCCACAACTATTGATGTATCTCAGATAGCATAGCTTAACCTTTATTAATAATCCTTGGAATCTTTTACATTTTGAAAGAGAGGAGAATAATTTTATTATAAACAATAGAGAGTATCTTAATTTCCTTTAATGCAATACAGTCATACTGTCATTCTTTAGAAAGCATAAAAAGACTATCAAAATCTGGCGCAGGTTAAGTACCTCTTAAGCTCCTGTTCCATTTTTCTTTGGTACAGAACACCTTCTCTTAAGATTGCTGCTGCATTTAGCTTAACAGGAGTATTGTCAGTCTGTTGGATAAATTAATGCATAAATATTTTTAGAAGCAAAATTGAAAAAGAGAAATCTTTTAACAGTCTACAACTGATATAACAGTACCATATTCCCTAATTACATTTTTAAATTGTTATTTAGGTTTCTTTAGATAGTTAATAGGTAGTTGATGATAAGTTGTATAGTATCTAAAGTAAAAAAATCTGTTTCTATTTTCATCAGTGACATATCCTCCCAAGTATGATTAACAGTCAAACTAGATCTATTAATTCCCCCAAATGTTTTATTTCACATTTAGCCTACAATCAAATCTTATTTATCTAAAATATGTCATATGAAAATAAGTGGATCTTATTTCTAAGATATTTCAAAGATACTATTGTTAGAGGTTTTGTATACACACACATAATGGAAAAAGAACTAGAGAAAAAAATTGGAACTTTGTTACTATATATGCTGACAACAGCAAGTCTATTGTATGTGCAAAATGGAAGGAGACTTCAAAACCTACCATGGAAGAATGGATGCAGAAGTTGATGGAGTTGCCTGAAAGGCAAAACTGACTACTCTGATTAAAGAAAAGAACATAAGTACTTTTGTTTCCACATGGAAACCACTTCTGAACTTCGTGCTTGATATGGAAAAGAATGTAACTTTGACTTTGGGTTTTATAGATTAGATGGATAGATTTTTATAGAAATGACTTGTTCATATTATTATGGAAAAACAAGAAGCTGTAATTTGATGTTAATGCCTTATTCTACTGCAACAGAGAGAGTCGGAAGTCAATGCTTCTTTTTCTTTTCCCTACCTTTCCTCACTTCTCTTTCCCCTCTCCCCTCACTGCTCTTTTATTTACTTTTGTATTTTGTATTTTATAATACTTTATAACTTAATTAAAAATGATTTTTTTAAAAGAAACATAAAGGAAGTCCTTGGCCACCAAAAAGTTGCCTGTCCGGTCTTAAATTGATTTCAATTGATTTTTTTGAATCTCACCAATTTAAAACATTAGATTACCCAGAGCTGCTCCTCACCTTCATCTTGATCTTCTGGGCCTCAAATTTTTCAACAAGGTTTGGGATTTCCTTCATCTATAAGTAAAAATTATTGTAGCTTTATTACATAACTTATTCTATTGAAAAAAGCAAACTTCAAAATCAAATTATGCATTTGATTGTCCATGGAGTTTCTCAGTCATCCAGGTCATGGTTGTCCCAAAGGCGCTTTTCAAAAGGCAACTTGAAAACACACTTTTGAGATATGCATTTGATTATGCAAATTATGTAAATATTTGCCAATAATAAATAGTAGAAAATAAAGGAAGGTAAATTAAAGGAGAACCAGAATGAAAAGTTCTATTAAAATGATAAATCCTTGACCTAGGCCAGGATAATTTACCGTAATTGATAATAAAGATGTAAAATGGCAAGAAAAATTGTTCATTCCCTTATTGGCAGCCACATTTTTCAAAATTGTAGTTACAGCTCAAAGGTGCTAAAAGAAAAAAATAAAATGCTTATTGCTAATTACAGTGCAGATAAAATGAATATAAGGCCTGCATACGAGTTTCTTAAGGGGATAAAACCCCACCTGGTACAAAAAAGTGTTTCTACATAAAAAAATAATTAATGGAAGATAACAAGAAGCCTTTTTAGGCAATCATAATCTACCACATTTTGCATGATTTTGGAAAATTCTGTAGCAAAAGAAAAGGCTGGTGTCAGGGAAGATTCAGTCATTATTAAAAAGTATTTATATTCCAAAATTAAATGTGAAATGATCTATAAGCAGTACACAGCTATTATAGATTTAAAGTCAGAATTTGATTCTTATTTTATAGGAAAATTAAAAATTTACAAGCTTCCATAATTTATTGGCACTTGTTATTACTAGTATGGATTAGTTCTTTTCTTTACCAACAAACTACCAAGACTCTGGCCATCTACAAATATAAATAATAGCAACAACTTACAGCTTATGTGCTGTTATGCAATTGCTAAACAACTTCAAATTGTGTCAGCATTAAAAATGAACTTAGAATGAGCTCATAGCCTATGCTGCAAATCATTATCAATACCAAATATTAAGAAAACATTATTCAAAATTATTTAAACAATAAAATTACAATAAATAAATCTTATTACATTTCACTTACAGAGCATTTGTAATCAAACTTTGGGACTGCACAGTTCAATTGATTAATATTTGCTTCTAGCAGCAGTTCCTAAAAGAAAATATAAATTTAATAAATAAATAAAATGTAATTTTAATGCCATTAATTAAATGCTGGTATGTGATCGTAATAAAAATTGATTAATGCCATTAATTCTTTGCCCAGAAATTTAATGTTATTCTTTAATGTACAAAAACAAATACTTCATTTATCTCTCTCTCTCCATCCCTCCCTCCCTCTCTCCGCACTGTAAAAGGAACAGCTGCTTTCCAGAAGATGAATAAAATATGGTCCTTTCTATGTCACTGAAACTTAAACTGTTTGCTCACTTTTATAGTGATCCCAGGAGCCATTAATGCCAGTGAAACTTGGAAGGTGTCAGCCAGTATTAACAAGAGTCTTAATATCTTTCAGTAAATATGGCTTTGCTATTCGCTATTTTGACTATATTACTAATGAAGATGTGTTCCAAAAGAGTTTCTCCTACAAACTATATAACATTGTCACACGCAGATGACTCCAATTTGTAGGGCATACCTTCTGCATGGAGAACAATCTAATCCCCAAGATGACAACAAGATGGACCCTCCCCACTACGATAATGAGTTTGTCTAGAATGGACTGGTGTTCTCTTTCCATTTTCTTGCCTAATTTGATGTCTTAGCCTTTTTGTGAGCAGTAAGAATATGTAGCAGAAGTGTTTAATCAACTATCACAAAAACAGGAATCTGGAGCAGAGCCTTGAAAAGCAATTATTCAAATACAAGCGGTTAATTATAATATGATTATGGCTTTTCAGCAATTCCCTGGAAACCACACTGATACCTCAAAATACAACAAATATGGGTAGTTAAATTCCAGAAAATATAGTGAAATACATTATTAAAATACTAAACTTGCCTCTGCTTGCTGGCGATTCTTCAGTTTGATTCTTTCTAGATGCTGCTTCATTCTAGGTGGTTTGTAAATATTCTTGGGAATCTGTACATACATACACAGACATAATCTATAAGATAGTCATCACTACAGTAAGTATTCAAAGATATGATAGTGCTGAAATAAAGAGCTTTATGCCCAATGCTCACATTTATTACAGTATCTCTTCACTATGGGGGGAGTGGGGGAGAAAATGAGTTTGGAGAAGAATGGATTATAAGAGAGTAAAGTTTAAGGTTTTTTAAATTAATTCTTTGGGATTCAATTACTTTCAAAAATCAATCAAGCATTTTTGGTATAGAAAAATACAAAACTCACAGGTTTTGTTTTCTCTTGTCGTGGAATTTGCTCAGGAATCAGTATAGCTCGTGGATTAGGGACCGTCAAGTGAAACTCATTTGGTTCAGTCTTCTTTAAAGTTATAATAGCGTGTTTATCTGCAATATTATCCAGCTGACTGATCATTTCCTGTATTTTTGGCTGCCATCTTCCAGGAAGCAAAACAAACAAACAAAAAACAAAAATACAATTTTATTTTTGGCTTTGGATTCCATCTGCTTAATTAACACTAGTATAAGCAATTTTAATTATTTTATAGAATCTAAACATTTAGATTGATCCTGAACTGGAAGTCCAATACAAATAATTAACAGTACCAGACTCCGTTAATTAGAGATTCAAATGAACAGTATTACTTAAGATGCAGTTCCAGTCAAACAGGAAATCATGCACATTTTTGAGAAATATGTCCTGACAATGAACTGGGAATTACTTCTGAGACAGCATGTCTACAATGTTTCTATTACTTACTTTTCCAATGGTTCAATCCAATTTTCATTTACATAAATTGAATCATAAATCTGACTCCATTCATCTTTTATCCATGTTTGTAAATTCACCATATTGAAAAAGAACCTAAGGAACTGAAAAGACTGTATACATCAATGAAAGAAGCTTAATCAAAAAAATATTTCCCTAGAAATCAGATCATATTTTCTATTTTCAGCAGTAACTTATTCATAATTTCTATTGAAATATTGCCTAGAGAACTAGACTTGACCATAGTAGGTATTTTCCATTAGAGCTGAGGAAATATTTTGAAAATACCATTTTTCTCTATATGCCCCAAAGTTTCAGAACCCCCAAAATAGTGTACAGTCTGGTACAAAGAACTGCAGAAACACTATGGATATTCTTATCACCGCAATAATATAATACAAGGCCTGAATGAAATGTAATGCCTCCAATGTTGCAGTTTTCTAATAGATAGCAACAGTGGGAAGTTGCTGTGAGAAAATGGTGTAGCTATTGTGATATGGAAGCCTGTCATGAGTACCTGTCAGTGGTTTAAACAATGTGGAGTTTTTTGTGTTCTCTGAGGCTGGTTGTTTGCTTGTAGATGTTTTATTACCCAGCTAGATAACATATTTAGTGGAAGCAAATGTGGGATTTGCTCCCTGTTCATATACAGTAGCTTTCCTTGCCAATTTTGGTGGGTGTGTGGTTTTTCTCCTTCATAGTTCCTTCATTAGGGTATTACAGGTAGTCCTCAACTTATGATCACAATGAGGCCCCAAATTCCTCCATGATCAGAGGTGGGATTCTACAGACCGGTTTTATAGAACTGGTTGTTATGATTCTGTGCAGTTCAGAGAACCGGCAAATCGCACCACTGGCTGCCCCCATTCCTCCCCACCCCGCCCAGTCACTCCTTATCTCACATGCGTGCCATCCAACTTGCCTGTGTTATGCCTTCGCCTAATTTTTGGTAAGTTGCTATTTTTCCTTTTTTTTTTTTACGATCAGTTCTTCTGACTATCAGCTGTGCTGCGCGATTTAGATTAGTTAGAAAGCATGAAATCCTCAGATTTCTTGCTTTCTAGCTAATCTAAATCACTGTTGTACTGCTTTGCCTTCGCCCAGGAAGCTTCCCTGAGGCCCAATCAGGGGTGGTATTCAGGGGCTGAGGTGGAGGGAGAAGTGGCCTGAGAGCAGAGCTGAACCTTTCTTAGGACTGAAGCTTCTATTTTTCAGTGCAGACTCAGGCAGCAGATTGCAGAAAGGTAGATCTATGAGTGAATCTGTGATTCTGCAAGCAACTCAATCTATCTGCCTGCTTTGCCTGATTTTGAGTAAAAGTTGCTTTTTTTATAAAAAAATTCAATATTTACATAAATGTTTACAATATTTACATACAAGCCATGCCTAGGAAGTCACTTGACCAAGCCATGTACACCCAGTCACATCACCACCAAGCCACACCCACAAATTAGGCCACGCCCACAGAACTGGTTGTTAAGAAATTTGAATCCCACCCCAGTCCATGATCCCCGAACTCATCCCTTTCCACTACAGGTAGTCCTTGTCTTACAACGACAAGTGAGACATTTGTTAAGTGAGGTTTGCCCCATTTTATGGCCTTTTGTCACAGTTATTAAGTGAATCACTGCAGTTGATAAGTAAGTGAATCTACTTTCTCCATTGACTTTGCTTGTCAGAAAGTCACAAAAGGTGATCAGGTGACCTCAAGATGCTGCAACTTTCATAAGTATGAGTTGGTTGCCATGTGTCTGAATTTGGATCACATTATTATGGGGATGCTGCAAAGTTTGTAACTATGAAAAACAGTCATAAGTCACTTTTT
>AZIM01001485.1:68766-82746 GCA_000516915.1 Ophiophagus hannah
GAGAAACTTTCTGACAGTGAGGACAATCAAAACCAATGGAACAGCTTGCCCTCAGAAGTTGTGGGAGTGCCATCACTTGAGACTTTCAAGAAGTGATTGGACTGCCATTTGTCAAAAGTGGTGTAGGGTTTCCCGCTTGGGCGGGGAGGGGTTGGACTAGATGACCTATAAGGTCCTTTCCAACTCTGATTATTGTTATCTGTTATGACTTGCAAAAGTAAAAACTATTCTGAGTAAGACTGGTTTGATACATTATGGAGACTAGACAGTTGTTTGATTTTCAGTGACCTGTTTCTTAAAACTCCTACATAACCTTACAGAATCAGTAAGCAAGGCTAACAGCTTAAGATCAGATGCTCATTGTTTTATACAATTTTCATATGATACCATTTTAACAACAGAATTATGATTCACTACTGAAATATGATATTTTATAAGACAGCTTGCAAAAATGACAAATGCATTCCAAATTAAACCTGCTGTACTGTATAACTGCCAATGAATCAGCACATGATCCTAGTAATATGTAGCAAGTATTTCTGATGATGAAATGTCAGTCTTGGATTACCAGAACAAGTAGAATTAAGTGCAAATATTAAGTTGCAGCTGGGCATGCTTTACAATAGATAATGACAGAGGATAAAATATAATCTAAGTTGGGACAACAGTGCCTTATTAAATGTACAATATTTAAAAATTGGTAGTTAATTTATCTGAGACAATATTAAGCTAAATTCTAAACAAGCCAAATGTCCTTATTTCATGAAATATGACACATATTTTTTGAAATATTATGAAGTTATATCAGAAGGAGAATGCACTAGAGAAAGCCAGAAGAGCCTTGCTTATATATCTTCTGGTTGATGTAAAATATCTAGATACTTGCAGGGGATTATCCCTAATATTGCAATTATATTTGATTTTTCTGTACTAAAATTATATTCTCTACTTCTACACTACTTCTAGCATTTTTTGTAATATTCCTTTATGGGAAATATCCCCATATTTGTTTTTAGATACTGAACAGCATTTTGAGAATTTGGACTATTAAGAGCTACAATGGTGTCTATTAGTACTATTAGATGTATTTTCTAATTTAGCTTTTTGTATTTGTATTGGTTTGTTTCATGCACTCATAATTATAAGTTACTAAGTTTAGTTATTTTATTGTGCAAAATAATTTGTTGTCTTAATACTTTATTATAAAACAATAATGGAAATAAATATTTTCATATAGTGAACTAAGTGAAAATATCATAACTGTTCTGTATTTATCTCTAATAAATAAATACAGAATGTAAGATATAAATAGGATTTGTCATAAAGAAATAAGAAAAACTTTTTTAAAAAATAGGTATTGCTACCAAAATATAGATCTGATCTGATCTGATCTGATCTTTAAGGCATAAAAAAGTCCACACATAGACGGAACTGGTTTTTATACACATAATATCATTTTACAGAAGTACTTACAATATAAATACCCAATCAACATTTTAAAAGTTTATGACACTGAGATTGTGAATTTTAGAAATGTATTCTAGTAAGCATAATAAAAATGTGTATTTCAAAAATTTTCCAACATATTTTGTAAGAAATATGCTTCAGAATAAATTGATTTATATTTATGAGCAAAAAAAATATTTCCACCATAATCAACAAATGAAAGTTAATTTCAAAATTACCTCACAAAAATATCTGCAAATCATACCATTGATTTCTTTTTAAACTAGTCTTTTTCTTTGCTGCTTTGAAGACTTATTTTATTACAAAAATTACATATTGTCTTTCTAATACCTTTAATCTCTCTCATCTGACTCAATCTTATGTTTTTAAACTCAGTAATCAAATCAGGAAGAAAAAGAAAGACTTACCAGTGAAAAGCAGAAAAAATTCATTTTGGAACAATGACAGAAGTATTCAGCATTTAGAAATGTTATACTATTTCAAAGAATCCTTGCCACACAACGCTGCTGCTTCTTGTCCTTCCCAGCTGTTAAACATTTCTCTCTAGAGATTAGAGCAGGATAAAATCCTTGCAATAATCCACTGGATTTCCAGACCATTATCAAATGAGATACAAACTTGCCTGGCTCAGCCCAAGCAGTTCCCTAAATTAATCAACAGTGTTTATCAACAAATCTGGACATTAAAGAAAGAGGGAAATGATGCTGAAGCTTGAATTTTCATTGACTTAAAATGGATTTTATGTTTCAAAAACAGTGGAATGACTTCATTTATCCATTATCAAGTATACCTTTATTAAAACTCTTCAAAAGAGTTGAAATAACTCCCAGCATTCCTAGGCAACTTGACTGATGATGGCTGGAAACCTTTAAATTGGAACTGCAATGTAGGTTAATATCACCTGGCTAAACTTTACGAAGTAAGGTATTTAATGGTTTATCCAGTTGCATACTCCTATGGAGAAGTTTGTACCTTTTCAATTTAAATTATCATGTACTTTTCAGAAAAAAGGCACAGAAATGCAAAGTGAATGTAAATATTGCCTAGAATAGAATGTGTTATTTGTTGAGATTCAGTGGAACAGGCATTTTATATTATAAATTTTAGGGAGTTTCTATTAGCTCAGTGCCGCCGATGATAAAATAGTTATTAGTTAGACTGCCTTACCATGGTTCAATCACTTTTTCATAATGGTCAAAGATTCAAGAATCAAACTGAATAGCAAAAGAGAAAGTGGGCAGCCCTGCCATGTACCATTAATTCTAGGATAGGATTTAAACAAGGTAAAATCATAACTCTATTTTTAAAGTTTTCAATAATAAAATAAGTACTAATGCAGATTACTAACAAATACAAAGTTTATATTTAGTAACAGATTTTGAAGATATGACAATTTTTCTAGTGTTAATATAACTGGGAAAACCTGATATTTTCTGCCTACAAGAGCTAAACCCGATCATAGTATCTGTTGCATTTATGAACATCAATTTCTATAAACCATTCAGCTGGTAATGACAATAAAAGGTCAATGGATTGGAGTTCTAATCTGTTCTAAATTAGAAGAATGCAATTACCAGACTAGAATTGCATGCTACTTTATAGTCTGGAACAGGCTTGGGATAGTATCCTCCACCAAAGTTCTGAATGGAATAGGTTGTAGTACTTGAGAAAAAGAGAAATGTACATACAATTGTCTTTCTAGAGAAAGCTGCCATTTCAACCTCCAAAATTTGCTGCATATGGAAATTGCTTCATTTGCCATAATAATAGATTCAATCTTGATCATATAATAAATTAAAACCCTGACCTTTTGTTAAGGCCATGAAGACCTGGTTGTATGCCCGGGACTGTGACCCTGAGTGTGTAATGACTATATTGGCTCTATTGACATCTATGGAAATAGTTTACTCAGAGAACTGTACATAATTATTCTGTATTGTTTTACCTGTTTGTTTCTATGAGGTATCCTTCTCCAATTTGCTAGTTGACGTGGGCAGCTGTAGAAAATAAATGGATAGACAGATTGATAAATAGATTCCATTTAGGAAGGAATGCAATGCATATGAATGACACAGTGAAGTTCCTGCTTTTTGTTTTATTTATTAAAGCTCTTATACCAGGATATCTTGAGAATACCCTCACAATATCTGGAAATTGGGATAATGGAAAAATTAATCTCTCATAAAACATTCATTTCTAATTAAGGATTTGTAGTTTACACAGAAATTTAATTTCCTGTAAAAGGGAATGATCACCTCACCCACTCTCAGCAGTAGGTTGTTGTTCACTCATTTGCCAATTTATAGGCAAATGCAGTGTTGCACTGAAGTGTGGCTGTCCACAATGAACATTCATACCTGCATATGGAATAGGAAGCAAAAGGCCTTTAGACAGTGGTCTTATTTTCTTCTTCTTTCTCTCCAAATAGCATAGTAAGTCAATTCATATTTCAAGATTTTGTAGCATTTCCAAATACCTTAAAACTTTAACTAGAAAAAAGAATATTTCTCTAAGACACATTAATATATACAGGTTATATTAAGTGGTAATAGAGTACCAAATAACTTATAAACAAAAACTCTGATGAGGTAACTCTATTACAAGTTAGGATTTTAACCTGAATAGAAATTGTTAAATTCTATTTTGGGGCTTATTTATAAATGACCTGACAAAACTGATGTCTATAATGTATTGTGGGTATTGCAGCCATTATCCTCCAGGAGCATCTTCAAAACAAGATGTCTAATCTTAGTAATGTAAATTTTCTGGTGAAATGCTGTTATTCTGATCATTTATAGAAAGATTGTCACACTTTAAAAAACAGCCTTAAGGATATAGGTTTCCTCACTAAATGGAACCAATTTCTCTTCTTCTTAACGTTCTTAATCACATAGTTTAGTTGTTTTTGTGGCATGTTGGGCTGCCAAATTTCAGATCTATGACCTGAATTTGCAAAGATAGTTGAAAGTCATTTGTTTTCTTCAGGTTTTCAAGTTTTCAATTACTTCTATTCACAGATTTGTTTTTAGTATGCAATTTGTGAAATAAAACTATTGTCACTGATGCACATCTACAAAGATTTGAACCTAGATAACAAGTACTTGCATTTTTAATGCAGCACTAGACCAAATAAGGAACTGTGAGAAAGATTTAAAAAATAGAAAATTGAAACAAGTACGGAAATATATAATCCGCTGTGTAAGGAAGCTGTATCACTTTTTTGCGTATCTAATTAGGTTAAAGATTTAAAGTGTGTGTGTATAATAAGAGTTGAAAACAAAATTTCTGATGTTCAGCAGTACCATTCCTTATGTATTATGGAAGTTAGTTATCTACATAAAATGATAACAGGGGAACAAGTTCTATAGCAACTTACTGCTATCATAGAATCATGGACTTGGAAGGAGACAATTTAGTTCACTGATTCTAGCTCACTGTTTTTGCAAGATATTCATATTACAGCATTCTACATAGATGGCTGACATGGTTCACCTGGCCACCATCTTTACTGGAGGTAATTGATTACATTGTTGAACATAGTTCTTATGTTGGGAAAATTTGCTTTCCTAAAAGACAAATATCTGAATAAATCTTACTCCTTCCATGTGGTATTCTTTAAGGTGTTTGATGAATGCTATTAAAATCCTCCATAATCTTTCCCGAAGCTTAAATTACCGAGTGCCTTCAGACTTTGCATTTTCTTATTTTTAAAAAATCTTTCTTAACACATGGTCCTCAGAGTTAGATGGAGCAACCAAGATTGAATGAAATAGAATTATTGCTTGCTCGAATTTTAAAATTATGCATACTATTATTGCAGCTCAAATTATTTTGGCCTTTTTAACATCTGTAATATATTATGAGTTTGCTGTGGGATACAGGTAAGTACTTTACATTTGTTAATCTAGCTATAATTTAACAAGCAGAATTATAAACATATCCAGTTTAACATTTGGCTGGAACATGCCAGGATGGAATATAGATGCTGATTTCCACATCATCACTTCCTTAAAATGAAAGGAACAATTTTTGAAGATTGGTCTATGGATTACTACCCTGATTCTTGGCTGTACTTTTTGAGGAGCATGTTGTGCCCCCACTGGCTCAACATTATAATGATCATCTTGAGTGAACATTTTTAGATTTATTTTTAATGCTGCATTGCTTTGTGAATGTTTATAACTCTTTAGAATTAGTCAAAATGCACTAGCTATTTATCATACATATGTGCAGCCACAGGAACATTTAAAGTTTATATTTCAGGCAATCATCCAGAAGAATAGAAAGGTCACCTTTTAAAATATAATTTAATTTAACTAAATTTAAATTTAATTTAATTTCAAAGCCTTTATTGCTTGGACCCTTATTATTTTATTAATGAGAACTGTAATAAATCTCAGTAAAATGTATAATATTATATACATTTTCCATGTTTACAATATTTTATCAGAAGTGTAAACACAGGAAATGTATATAATATTAACTTTTATTTTGATGCTTCTTCCTTGCAGTGGTAGATGAGCCTTCTGATTGAAGGACTGGGCCTAATTAGGTATATAATAATGATGATGGTTTTATATTATTTGTGGTTTTACTTTCAAGTAAATAGCTATTAAAACATTCTGTTCTACAACTTATGGAAATGGGTCTAGGTCAACTTGCCACAGCTGACTCTCTGCAGCTGACTCATCCCTGCCATTTCATGCTGGTTGACTTGCCCTGGCCAACTTGCTCCAGCCAACTTGCCATGGGAGAGCTCGCCATAGTCATCTCACCATGGGACAATTCACCATGGGACAATTCAATGAAAGCTAACTCAAGTCAGGGACAAGAATTGTAGTGGGACCTATCTTGCTTTGAACCTTCTCAAGTTAAAAGTTCTCACGAATGGGGTGAGCTGCAATTCTACTTGTCCTTCTTTTGAGTTATCCCACCTTGAATTGTGTTGCAGTGAGTGTCTCGTGGTAATTTGGCCACAGCAATTTATCCTACAGCAAATCAGTGGGGGTGATTCATCTGGAGTGAGTTGTCCCATTCCAGTGGGGCATTACTGGTACTATAATAGAATTCCAACGCAGGAATGGCAGGACTGCTAGAAATAGGATCAGGATAGCAGACAGTGCACCTATGTATATAGAAAAGAGATGCTGCTAAGAGATTCATGGATAGATTTAAGGATAGAGAGAACTCCCGGCTTGCTTACAAAACAATAGATGATATAATAACTGCACCAGAAAGAACTATTATTTACATAACGCATATATAATATCTGCATTCTTGAGAGGTAAGTTTATATCAGCTTCTTTACACATCCTTTGACATCACTGGATTGTGGATCAGAATGAAAGTGAGCAAGTATTTAAGTGACTGCATTATAGTCGAATTGAGGAGAGCAAGAAATACATGTGACTTTTTCCCTGTATTTTGAAGCATTTTTGAAGTGTTCAGCATCATATGACCTACTACAAACTTAAATCTAACCAAATATAACACCTGTGAAAGTCAGAACTGATAAGAAGTTATGGATTCATTATTTTTGAGCTGTGAAACTGGCATAAAATACTTAAATAAATCAAGGGTTTGAAATATATGCCTTTTTTTAATTCCAAAGTCTTTAGTATGCATTTTCTCTTGCAGTAGATTAATTAGTAATATTTGGTTGATTTGTATTAGCAGATTTCTGGCAATGCAGCCATTTACTTTCATTTTAGTTTCAGTCTATTATGGCTAATAAAAATAGTATCTTCACACATTCCATCTTTTATAATGCATCAGTAAGATCAATTGTTAACTTTTGACAATCCCCAAGGCAATAATGAGTAACATAGTTTTCTCTCTTATCCTTAAAAAATACTTAGGATATGGAAAGCAACTTAGTCCTCTATGTACACATTCCCATCTGTGCTTTCAGCCAACGTCTTGAATTACTACATTCTTCAATGCTATTTTGTGCATGCTATTTTGTGCATTTAACATTAACAAACTAAAAAAGAAAAAAGAAATCTAGATAATTTAAGTCCACAGTATAGGCTTAATATATACCGTAGCAAAAAAATGAGAATCCTACAGAAGCCTAAGCTACTAAAACTGTTGCAGTTGAGAGATAAATTAAGACTTTCAAGCACACAGGGCATCATAAACATTGATTGGAATACAGGCTAGGAGAAACTAATAGCTTCCTTTTCAGAAAACTAAGGTTGCAAGATCAGAGATAACTATTCATTACTTTTAAGCTTCTTCAGTGATACAATTGGTGATAATGCTATAACTGTAGGACATTTTTGGATTAGATCTTCTGAAGTAATATAAATTATGAATACAGACTTCATGATAGAATGTTTTAAATATAGCCTCAGCCTACTGTGAATCCTGTACTACACTTTCTGTTACATCATAGATCTGTAAAAGGGCATTTTTGCCCACAGGGAGTGTCAAGGTCCTTTTATAGCATCATCTGGTATTCTTAGGCTTTCTATTAATTTTTTTTCTGCAAATGAAATTTAGAGTGGTTGAGATCAGCAACAGTGACTTCAAAAATGATGATAAATATACAGTAGTTTTTTTTTTAAAAAAAGGCATACACATCTACAGTGTATGGTTATCCTGTGAAGCAGTGAGTTCCCATGTTAGTTTGGGCTGCAAACATAAACTTAATAATATGGATTCAAATACCATTCTGATTCATGTTGATTTATTTTCACAGAATGGATTGAATCTAAGCTAAGTTACACTTTGGTTTTCAATGAAAGGGACTTGAATGACTCATTATTCACTTTGATTTCAGTGACAGTTTCCCCCCAAAATGTTCCTTTCTATGTTACATTTTTCTGCATTAAAATATTCTGGATTAATACATATAGTCTAGTTCTTGCTTGAAGTAGTTGTACATGTACATTTTTATATGTTCTCCTTGTTGCCCAAAGCTTTCATCTTCTCTTTTACCTAGCTATTCTAACAGCTTTGTTTGAAGACTTGGCTGGGGTTTTTTGACCAAGGCTTCTTAAGAACTTCAGAGTAGATGCCTTCCAGTGCTTTGTTTTCTTCTAACCATAGCCCCAGCTGTGATTGGTTCCAGTTTCTGACCAACACGACTTTCTTCTAGCAGCTTGTTGTTGCCTTAGGCAGACATTTATTGCTGGGATGCTAGGTTCACTATTGGAAAGAAACACTTTCTAACAATTCTAATAATTGTTCTACTGAGGACTAGTAAGTCAATGAACTATCCTCATATCGGGAAGCTCATGCTCCATTTAACTCTTACATCCCTTAGATTTCTGCCAAGGATGGTAAAACATGCTTCTATTATTTTTGCACAGTTCTGCAAAGATTCCTTTTTTTGTTCTTAAAATGTTTTTAAGTGGCAATGTTGAAACAGTATTACTTTGTTTCTATGAAACGGATTCTATGAGATATCAGTTCTTCCTTGGTACAATATTTCAGTGGACCTGTAAAGGAATGTGGAAATTAAACACAGCCTGCTACCTAATGTTTGGTATTGTATTACTGTAGGATCAAAGTAAGGAAGGTACCATAAAGAAAAAGAGAGAGAGAAAAGATCTGCATTAATTCCACGTAAATATGTGAAAAGAGTTATAAAGGCATTCATGTATACAAATATTCTGAGAAAGTCTGTCTGTGTAGAAACTAGCAATGAGTGAACAACCCTAGCTGGAAAAGGTAGGACTGACAGAGTATTCCATACAGAAGTCAGCTAGAAATGCTTGCCTTCCTTGCAAGGGATGGAAAGGCAAGATGCAGGTGGATAGACAATCAGAAATTCTGATGACCTAATCTGGACTAAATTCCAGTCCAGCCCACTGCCAATTCATTGAAATCTGGGCTTGAAATTCTGAAGTTTGCTTAAGATTCAGCTACTGGCAGCGTGGAAGACAAGCAACATAGGCTGCAATGCAGAATTTTCATTACTATCATTTCTTGACTCTTGACGAATGTATCTTTTCTTTTATGTATACTAAGCACATTTGCACCAAGACAAATTCCTTGTGTGTCCACTTGGCCAAAAAAAGAATTCTAATTCTAATTCATTATCTTGACTGTTATAGTTACAAATGCCACTGGATCCAAAATCTCTTAGATTTGGATTCCAAAGCTAAGAGACCATTTGAAATAATGTATACATATCTTATTACTGATTTTGTAAACAACATATATTCAAGTATTATCAATAATTTTCTTTTCATTTTGTGTTTCACAGCTCATGAAAAGCAAGTACAAGCTGGGAGTTAAACAAGGTTACTCTGGTTAAGATCTGTGTGGGATTCTACCAATTAATTCTAGGAAATTAATTAGACAAGGAAACAAGGAAAATATTGGAAAAACACTTCAATACTTTTCAATATGTTTTTACTGTTAAGCATAATTTTATCAAATATTGGGAGCAACTGGAAAAAAGAGACTGAATCCCAGCATAACAAAATAGCTCTTTATTCAATATGCTGATTTATCCAGTTTCTTGAAGAGCTGGTGTTGCTCTTGAAGAATCAAATACTTGAATTAAGTCTTCCCAAGCTTGCAGCTTATGCTTTGTGGAAACAATAACCAGAGGGAGGGAGGAGGCTTTGTTCAGCTTCAGTTGATGTACCAGTTGTAGAATATAAGGCTCTTGCAACAATAATTCATGTTCCCATCACTATATGCTTATATGAAAGCAATTACCTAGATTTATCTTGAAAATCACTGAAAAACTTCAGTTAATCAAGAATGCAGCATCACTGGTTATCATTTGACTTTGCTATGATGGGAATATCTGGGTTCTAGTTCATACACAGATAAACATTTAATGATACACAAAGTGCAAGCAATTATTTATGGAGCAATGTGCACAACAGAAGTATCTATGGATTCTGTTTTCCAGTCATAGTAATCCTTGCTAATTCATGCATTCTAGGAGAAATTTCTATGAATGCATCCCCATTTCTTCAAAGTAGGGGATGGAGGCTTGTAGGTACTACTTTCAGTTACTAGTGCCAATTTCTTGGGCCTTCTATAAATGTTTGAAAACATTCATTTCACAAGATTTACAGGGAAATATAGGATGCTGAAGCTTTCCTGACTATAGATTTTGAAGTATTGAACTTAGATTTGATTTTATTTCATTTTAGCTTCTACTATGGTGTTTAATTTAAATGGCCTTTACTCTTATTTTGATAAGCAAATGTTGTGGCATATTTTTAGAAGCTGTAGTACTGTATCAATGCTATTTTTTTTGCCTTAAAGGAAAAATTTAATCAATGTAAATTCTGACTTCTAGTGCAAGAACTGAAAATAATCTACTGTTCACAGATCTGAGGAGAAATAGTTTAGTAATTCCCCTCCCTTTGCATATCTAAGGAGTGTCATGCCCTTAGAATGACACACATTTTGAACTTTTTCTAATTTCAGATATTTCCCGTGTCTTTTAATACCTAATTGCTTTTGCATCAATCACAACCTGACCTAAAGTAACAGTGGAAGTAGATATGATATATTGTGGAATCTATTTAAATGAATTTCTGATGAATATATAAAACTGTTAGAAGAATAAATTTACTGCACAAATTCCAGCATGTGTGGTGAAATCCTCTTAAATGAAAAACTGATGAAAGATTAAAATGTTAAATGAATTAAAATGCAGCATCCCAGTGATATATAACAATGATCTGACCTACTAAATGAAAGAATCAAAGAATGTAGTTCTGTGAAGTGTTCCAAGATGTCAGTTTTAAATATGCAGGAAGCTCTGTAAAGTAAACACATGATCAATAGATATGTCTATTAAAAGCTAAATTTATTACAGGCTAAATAAATAGGATACATTCATTGCACTTGTTCCTACAATGGATAAAGGCAGCATGTCCTCTGTTCCTAATAGAAGCAAGAAGTGTTGAGCAATTTAATTCAGAAGTGTGAATTGGAGAATTATTGCATTTCCAAGATATCCAGAGAGCCTACTCAATTAGCTCAGATGAATAAATATATGGAAAGAAGTGAAGAATTACCATAATGTATCCAGGAGCTTGAAAATTGCACTTGGTTAATCTGCTATAAAAAAGCCTATAAATTGATTCCTTTGGTGAAAAATATACAGGCTTAATATATCCTATCTTTCTTCAGTTTAATAGCTATAAGTGCCTTCTTATAATAACTGGACTACCTTTCATAACTTTTTAAAAAATAGAACAATGATACTCCCTCCCATTTCTTCCTCTAAGGACGAAAGATCATTTGTTTTTATGTTATCATGTAAATTGGTTAATATTTAAAAAATGCCTTCATACATTGAAGAAATCTCTGAGCCAAGTCAATTTGATTTCTCTGCAATGGAATATGTGAAATAAGCTTGTTGAAATGTCCATATACTACCATAAGGAAAAATAATAGTGAAATAAACATTAATTACAGGGAATCAATAATCAATGAATTAATTCAGCCTGAATTAATCCAGACTGGAGATTATACTGTTTAGCGTGACATATCAGGCTAAATATGCTTCTTATATACATCTGGGAAGGGTGGCTGAACGAATATTCTATTATAGGAGGAGGAGAGAAATATAGCTACGTTGAAAACTTTCCCCAAATTAAATTGGCAAAGATGTATATATTAATAAATATGTAATTTACAATATGTGGTTGCAAGGCAAAAGAATAAAGCTAATGCAGGTAATTCTAGAATTGCAATGATTTGTTCAGAAACAGTTCAAAGTTAAAACAGTGCTGAAGAAAGAGCCTTATGATAGATACCTGAAGTTACGGCTGTTGCAGTACCTCTGCAGTCACATGATCAAAATAAATGTGCTTGGTAACTCACCTGAACTTACAATTGTATAGGCGCTGCACCTTTCCTCATCACCTAGCTCCTCTCCATCTGTGTCATTTAGGTCCCCTGCTGTCCTGGCTCAACCAGCCCAGTTGACCTTCACCATATTTTTGCTCCTATGGCTGATGAGACTAAACCTGCCTGGTTGCTGGACTGGAACTAATTTTGCACTATGGGGGAAAAAAGCACAAAGTGGTTTAAAGGGAATGCAGTGTGACAAAATGTCCCTTTGCACCACAGTCCTGGTTATATAATGCAGGCTTCATGCTGCAAAAGAAAAAAAATTGTTTTCCTTTGAAATTCTGATCCCAATTGTAGTCATGTATAATACAGATTAATAGACTCACACTAACAGAATAATGTAATAGATGATAGTAGTTTTCATAAACTACAGCTATTTTATGTATGTTTTAGTTATGTTTTTTAATAAAAACTTTCTCAATCCTTGTAGATTTTCCTATTATTTTGAATTTATGATTGCTGATATCCCACCCACCCTGTTGGGAAATGTATGTTTCATTTTGTTTTCTCCTTTAATTGGGAGAAACAGAATTGTCAAAACATGTCATTATAAACTAGTTATTTTTAATTCTTAAATATTCTAGATTTGTATAGCCTAAAATTATATATATATCCTCAAATTCAGTAATTGTTGGAAGACCATTGTTCAAATTGCACAAGTGAATTAGGACTGAACAATTAAAATAATCACTGATCTCAGATGTGTGCCTTCCTCCTTTCATTTAAAAACTATATTTCAGAAAGTCTTTTATGCCACAAAGCTATTACCTTAATCCTTCAAATCTATATATAAATAAAACTTTTTGTATTTTATTTAATTATGTTATTAAACAAAGTCTCAACTTCTAAATTGTTATTTAAAGCATTCCTAAAAAATGGTGCATACAAATGTTTCATTGGGTCACTGTGACTTGGTATATGTGTTTGGAAGACATCGTTGACAATTAGAAGAAAAAATGTATTATGCTGACAAAGTGTGTAAGTTTGTTGGTGTAACAAATGCCATTAATTTTTTTAATGATGTGTAGTTATAAATGGAATTATGTGTAGTTATAACTGGAATTAAAAATAAAACAATCTTCTTCAAAAAGAAAATAAGTGTTGTAATCCTGATTTTATGATGTACTCCTAAATATGTCTTTTTCCATTGTATAACACAATGAAAGATTTTGCAAAAAGAGCAAATTGTATAGCATGGTCCTGCTTTTAAGCATGCATGTTTTGTATACTGTATATACATGAGATAGACTTTGCATATTAAACTGGATCATGCTTTTATTCACATGAATGGGAATATTTTCTTATCTCACATAGCTTCTCCTCTAACAAAAGAAGAAGAAACTATTTTAATTATTGTCAAGAAGTTATAATAACCCTACCATTCAAATATTTATTATTAATACTAACAAATTAAATATATTGAATACATGAAACACTGCATTATCCATCTGTTCAAGTGTGGGTGTTATGAACAGCATGAAATGTTCTATTTCATTAGTTCACAAATAGTTTTATTTTTTTTAAAAAAAATCCATCAGCAGCAACAGCTTGTCTTTGACATACCAGGCTGGTCTGACTTTGGAACCTAGGCATAATTTCAACCAAGATTGTCACAAAGCTTCTGAGTGAACTGATATACATATTATATTGGAAGGAAGGAAGGAAGGAAGGAAG
>AZIM01001485.1:107766-125583 GCA_000516915.1 Ophiophagus hannah
ACATGCATAATCTCAAAAGTACCTTTATTAGAATAGCATCTGGCACATCTGTGGAATCTCAAAACTAAAAGTTTCCCAGACTTCCCACAATGTCCCAAACTACAATCCATCCCCTTTTCCACCATCATAACATCACATGGACCAATCACAATCCATCCCAGTGTAAGATCCTTTTTTCATCCTGCGCCACACTTAATAATCTTGAACTAAGAAAAGTATTTTATTTTGCCTACTTAGAACTACTCAATTGAATTACCCCCCTCCCACTCTCTCAGGCTATGTGGCAGCATGGAATATAGCTTCCAAAGCTGACAGAGGATACTAGGATCTTACTCAGTTTCAGATCAAATAATGTTTTGACAGAAATACCATATCATCCACATTAGGACTGGGTGATCCCATGGCTGTTTTGTTAGAAATACCACCATTCATCCATGTTGGGACTGGATGATCCCATGACTGTCATGGTGGCCATGAACTCCCAGCGACCTCAGACTCCAACCCTTGAAGACCCTCAAGACTTCTTAGCCAGAAATGGAATCAAGGATGTCAGTTAAGCAGAAGCTGTGTAGGAAGGAGTCTGGTTGCAGAGCAACAATAGTAACTGATCTGAAAGGCCCAATTTAATGAACAGGGTCTCATAATCAACTATCTGTGGAGCAGTACACATAAAAGCAGCCAAAGATTCCCAGATGACAATAGGTATACCACTGCCCTTATTCTGGGATCACAGCTGATGACTTACCCACAAAAGCCCTTAAAAGTAATGCTGCCAACTAGTTATGGCAATTGTTGAATAACAATGGCAGTTTTCATCATTTTTCTGCTAAAGAAGTAAAAAAATATTTTAAACCTGTTACACTTTAACACATCTATTTTGTTAAGGTCCTAACTTTTTTTTTAAAGAAATGAAAAATGTAAAAAACAAAGATCTTTTCAGATCCTTAATTACAAAAATTAAAAAAAATAAAAAATAAAAATTGACATAAATGTGATTCAAAGTCCTGCCCAGGTATTAGCAGGAATGCCTTCTTCTGTCTGAATCAGCTCATCCTGTATTATCTTCTCAGTTATACCTTTGAAAATCAGTAGGTTTCTAATTGATTTTATTATAGTTGGTTTCATTTTTATTACAGCTGTTATAGCTTATCCTTGTTTTCTTGTAACATTGATTAGACATTGGTTGCTTTTCTCTATTTATATTTACTGTGGATATTCTTAACTGTTACAGATGTTGATTGTTGTGTAAACTGCCATGAGTCTGCTGATTCAGTGATATACAAGTAGAATAAATAAATAAATGCTGTAAGCAACCATTTGCTCTCTTAAATGAAAACACAATCTCCTTTATGTCAAAGTTTACTCTTGTGCTTGCATTGATTTGATCATTATTCTTTTGCAACACAAACCTATATAATTCTTCTGAAAAACAAGGTCCAACCATTTCAGTTTTGTGTCTTACCACAATAGTATTAATAGTACATTGCAAGATGTTAGTTGAGCTAAAGTTTGCTTTTTCCTATGAGTAGCAAACTGAGGACATAACTAAAAAAGCCTAAATTAAAAAGAAATAATTAAATAAACATAATTAATTACAGTAATAGTGTTGAAAGAGGCTGGGGGAGTTTGGAGACTTTCTCATTGAATTATAATCAATGAATCAAATGAGATTTCTTCCTAAGCATACATAGGGTTGCAGTCTTTATCATATTGTACTGCTCTAATGTACTTCCCCAATAACATAAATAATCATAAAAGACCTATAACGTTTCTGGATCAACAATTATTTTTAAAAATTGCATTGGTTATTAGTATTTTCCATTCTGTACTTATTTTTCTCAATTTTCCCCTTGAATTTTCTGTTTTCTTCTCTGTGTATGTGTTTATACATGAGAAAGTAAGTAACAGTTCTCTTATAGAAACATATTAATATTAACATAACAATGAAACACAGCTCTTCCCAAATCCCTGCTTCTTCAATTTGAAGATTTGGAATTTCAGACAAATTGGAGTATACCCAACTACTCCCAGTCAATTGGCAGAAACACCATCAAATCATGATAAGTGGAACAATGGAAAACTGCAGAGGTCAGAATCAGCCAGTCAAGTGAGGACAGAGTGCAACGTTGTGGCCTGAAATATAGATTGTGCTAGAACCTTGTCCATGGCTCTAAACCCCTGCTTAATCCTGGATTAAAAGATCCACATATATCTGGGTTAATTTTACTATTGATATGAATTTCTCTAAGGACACTTACCTCTTTGACAAGCAACAGAAGTTATTGTAATGCTACTTCTGTAAGCCTCCCATCCTTGACCATTCTGTAGATCCCTCTGCAATTAGGTTTCACACTTGTAGATAAAAGTTAATTATAGATGCTATTCCATGAACAGTGTATATGATCTTTACAAGTAAACTGCGCCCACAGTTTATTTTATTTATTCTGAAATGTCAAATCATCATGCAGATTCTGCATTAACCTTCTGGATTCTAGCCATCATTTCTACATCTTTTTTGGCCAGATAATGACTAGTACTAGCAAAGAAAGTTAAATACTATAGCAGGGGTGTCATACTCATGGCCCATGGGCTCGATGCATCACACGCTGGCCATGCCAACCTCTGGTTTAGCGACGGGGGAAAAAGTCATGATACGTCATGTAACAACAACTTAGAGTTTGACACCTCTGTATTATACCATCTGAACTATGGCAAGAATGTAAGCAGAATGTAATAATTTTTTTCTGTTTTACTTATTGTCTGGTTGGTGTGTTTTGTATATATAAGGATGTGTAATTGTATGATATATCTCGGTAGCATCATATTTAAAGTTTTAGTAGAATAATATATGTAAATACTTGCTTGAATACACATGCTGATATATGAAGTAAAAATAATTAAGACAGCACTTTTAGGCAACAGCACTATAGCTTGTATAATATTCTAAATGCAAAGAAGAAAACACTAGAAGTACTAAAATTTTATCTGTTTCTTATATTTTACAAATATATTTTTCATGCATATACCGATCCTCCTTCGTAATCAAAGGATTACAAAAATATTCAGGATAGTGAAAACATAAACGAAACATTATATTACTTTTAAAAATTTCTAAATATAATACATGGGCAACATTTATTTCACCTTAAGTGTAAGACAGTAAGGTTAAAGACATTAAATGATAGTAATTGGAGAAAAAGTAATGATGTTATGTTCATAATAATGTAAGTTATAATGTCATATACTGTATATTCACATTGGAGACGGTTGATTGAATAACAGCAGTTCCCACCTACCCCCCTGTATATTCTCCTCCCTCCCCGTCTTTAATTATAACTTTTATTTTACCATAATTTTTAATGTGATTTTATAAATATATATTTATACATATATTTATGATTTTATTTTAATGTTGTGAGCTGTCCAGAATTGCCTCATGGTGATCTGGGTGGCAAACAATAATATTTAAAACTAGGTACAGTATAGAAGAATGAATTGAAATAAGTTATTTCCATTTTCTACTGATGTTATAATTCAGAGTCTGTCATTCAGAAAACAAAATTAAAGAAATACACAGTGAGTAATTCTTTTATGGAATTCAACATTACTGTATTCATCATAGGATTTTACAATCAATGCTGAAAAATAATGGCCTTTGTAGCTTATAAGAGTGATTGAGCCTATTCATGGAGAATATACAGCATATCAAAAGACTATTCATTATGATAGCTATGTAACACTGAAATATCACAATGCAAAGAAACAACAAACTACAAAATTTACTAATTCCTAAACTCTGACTCTCAGATATCTTGGACTTGATAGATAAACTACACTGCAATTGTTTTACATATTATTGATTGTCACGCCCATGCTGCTATAAATACTAACAGAATTGAATTAATAGGAATTGTCATCTTTAGGTTTATTCATTTGTTGAGGAACCAATAGTCTCATGTCATTCCAGAAGAGGAAATTGGAGAGCCTGATATTTTTATATCTTTTTTTTTACACTTTTGCTTTTTGTAGTTTTTAAAAAATATTGGAATAATTCTCCATTATGTCAGAAGAACATCCAGCTAAAGAGATAAATTGATAATCTGATCAGGTAAACAATGTATTTCTACATCTATAATGTAGCAATATTTTGAAAGGAAGGCTTAATTTTATTCATGTTGGGGAAATTACCAGCCAGGCAAGAAAGAGTGGTCAAGAAAGGGGCTAGGTTGGAGTCCTTGTGCAGCCCACAAGAGCCATAAGCTTGACCTCTCCCAAGATTTTTGAAGTCTTATCTAATCATTCCCAGGGGAAGGCAGGATAGTGAAATTCTTGTAACATAGGTGGTAAATAATAAAGTTACTGACTCTTTTTTTTTGTTTCCCTTCTGTTTCAGATGATTGTGAAAAGAAATTTGGGGTGATTTTTTACTGAACAAAATGGTAAAAGTACAACATGTCATAGGTTTTTCTCTGCATGTAGGTGATACTGCCATTCTTCCTTTTCAATCTGAATCATAGGAAGGGGGGGATAAATAGTGTTTGGTCCTCAAACAAAGGTAGTTCATTTACACATTGAGATTCTGTTATTTTTTTAAAGCATGTACAGAATGACTGAATCCATATTCATATTTTTTCCAAATAAAATCCAAAAATAATAAATTCACAAATATGTTTTATTTAAAATTGAGACGGAAGCAGTTGTTGTTGTGCTGATGTAATTTTGCCTTTAATGGTTGAGAAAAGTTAATAATAAATGGGGTGAGTATATATACTATTTGTACACAGAATACTTTTGCAAGAAAGGTTAAAAGTTCAAAGTTGACTCTCAGTACTTACTGCCTTCACTGTTCCCTTTTAATTATCTGAGGTCAGAAAGTTAATAATACCAGAAATACCCACTAGAGACCTCTTGCTCACAATATAAACTTTAAACTTGTCCCATTTTTTTTGAAAGGGTAAAAAGTTCAATGAAAACATGATGGTGTTCTCCTTGGCCTATTCCAGTTCAACCACAAGGGTTAAAAGTTTAACTGTAAAAACTCTAAAACTCTAAAAAGAAACCTTTGTTCACTGAGGTAATTTCAAAAGTTCACTTATTAAAAGGTAAAGATTTCAAACAAAAGCTAAAGTCCAGTGTGATTCAGTTCCAGAAGGATGAAAATATTGCAATAAAAACAAGCCCTTTGATCTGTTATCACATCATTTAGAAATGACTTTTGGAATTTATTTTTCTCTGTATTTTGAACTTTGAAAAAAGATGTGACTTCTGAAAGTTAACTCCATCAGTTAAACTTCAACAAATCACATTTGTGATTCTTTGTAGTTTTCAAGTTGTAATTCATTTTAAGTATATGCAAACCAAGACTTCTTAAATTGCTTGGAGAAGCTGCCCCAGTCTGGTGCTCTTAAGGTATGTGAAACATGAACTTGTATAAGTTATAATCAGCAAGGCCAAAGAAAGTCCTGGGGCATAGTTGATTTGAGAGATGTACTGCTTCAGGGATACTCTCAGGTCTATTAATTGCAACAGAAAAGTGACACAAATCCTTAATTTAATTTTTGTCCGTAAATTACCGAGTGGTCTATAATCAGAAAACCTGTAGAAAAGAAAGATAGGGATGGGATGGGATAGGAATGGAAATGGATGAGTAAAAGTAAAAAAAAAATATTCAAAATGATTCCTTTAATAGGCCAAAAGCTGATAATCCACATTTGTTCCATCAACAGTGGTTTGGGGGTAGAGTACCAGATGATCTCAAACAGTGATATGATATACTAAACAACCCATGACCCACTGAGTCTATGTTTCAGAGATATTTCCATTCCAGATTCCTCAACAATGGCAATCTCTAATGTTCTGGAAAAGCTCTTTAAAATTCAGGGAGATATTCAGAGATGTATCTGCCTTGAAAGTAGCCCATTTTGAACCGGATAGCACAGTCAAAAATCAGATGTTGATAACATGAAAAGTTTTATCACATTTTATATGATATCATAAAATGTTTTGTGATAACTTTTATGTCATAAAATATTTTTTTTAAATTTGCCAAATTTCAATGTCATGGGAGTCATGGATTCCAGATTTTGAACAGACTCTGTAAGTTAGCCCATTTGAGGTAACTTGGATTAAAATGGTTGCCCTAGGATATACCCTTTCACCCAAATTAACTTTAGAGACACGAGAGTTTAGTAGTGTATGAGCTAAGCCAAAAAAAACCCACAAAGAACATTTGACCACTACCCATCAGTATGCTTGAACATAACCTTTAATGAGGAAAAATTATTTTTGCTATATAGTTATGTCCTGAAATTAGATTTAATTTCTGAGTCCCTAAGTGGGCAGAATCTTCTACATTATTCAGAATAAAAGACCACATCTTTCTGCAAATTTATTTATTTATTAAATTTCTGTGCTGCCCATCTTCCCTACAAGGTGACTCTAGGCAACTATTTGAGAACCTTTTTTAATGTGCAATTGTTTACATATAAGAACATAATACATATGGCAGAAGCAGGAGTTTGGATATCTCCCAGGCTTTAGCAGGAGTAACCTTTAGCATGAATAACAGCTTCCAGATATTTCTCATAACCAGTTTGTATATCTTTGGTTTTGGATTTTTTTTTCCATACTATTCCTTGCAGAACTCTTGCAACTTAGAAATATTCTTAAGTCTTCAGTTTTGTCTCCTTTTCATCTCATACCATTATGTATACTGAAAACCCTAAACATGGGGTGTCAAACTCGCGACAACATATTGTCATCACATTACACATCAGGACTTTTTTCCCCTTTGCTAAACCGGGGTTGGGCGTGGCCAGCACGTGATGCATCCAGCCTACGGGCCATGAGTTTGATATGCCTGCCCTAAACCAATCTACTCATTTGGGTGCATTAGCTGAACATCAATGCTGTAGTGTTTTTACTATGCTTTTCTATTTCCCCATATTAGGAAGTTGCAGCAATTTCATGCCAGCATTTCATTTATCTTTTCAGCTGCCTTCCAAATCATTGCCATTGTTGGTTGTTAGTTAATTGGTTAACTACCATGTTTCTCCAAAAAGAAGGTCAGGTCTTATTTTCTTTTGAATGGCAAGGCCTTCTTTTTGGAGGGTTCTAATTATTGACTCACCTTGTGGCAGTGGCACCGATAGCCCCACCCAGCAGGAGTCTGCTGCTGACCCCCTTCTTCTGCAGCCACTTGCCGCCACTTACACGCATTGGCCCGGTCTCTGTTTCACCTTCGGATGCCTGCTGGAAGGCATCTGCAGCCAATAACTGAGCTCCAGCTCCAGAGCTTTGTTATCGACTGCAGATGCCTTCCAGCAGGCATCTGAAAGGGAAATGGAGGCTGGGGCAATGCGTGCGAATGGCAGCAAGTGGCCGCAGAAGAAGGTGAAGCAGGTGTCAGGGTGTGTCCTGGTAAGTAGGGCAGCTCCACCCGCCATTCCCTCCCTAGCTTATTTTTTACCTGTGTGCCTCACCCCACCCCCTGAACTCGGGGTGGGCGGGGTCTTAATTAGGGCTAATTTTGTGGGTGGGGTTTAATTTGATCTCATGCACTCAAAAATGTGATAGGGCTTCTTTTCAAGGTGTGTCATCTTTTTGGAGAAATGTGGTAGTTAGCTAGTTAGTTTAGCTGGTTTTATAATCAAATAATGAGCATAATACAGTTGGAAGTCAGGTGCTATTTTTTACTGAATGTATAGACTATTTCTTCCCTCACATGGGATACTTAGCATTTCAAGGTTGACTGCAATGAGAACAAATGTGTTTCAGTTTTAAACTGCTCCTGAGGATTTGGGGAGTGAAAGGGGTGAGTATGGAAGTCAATAAAGTAATTAACAATCAATACATAAAATTAAGCAACAGCAGGTTAGAAGCTTATTTAAAAATACATGATTAATTCATGGATCAAACTCTAAGGCATTAAGCTATGTGCAGTATCCCAAATGTCTCTTTTTTAGAGGACACACTTTAATTGATTCATTAATTATTTTTATCATGTCCTTCATTTTTAGCCCCTTCTTCATATGTCCCCCTAAACATTTATACTTCTAGCCTGACTGTAAAAGGCACATCTTACTATGCTTCAAAAGTTGGATTTGATAATCTTTCTTAATATAAAAATGAAGAAGAACATTTATTCTCATTAGCACAGCCTGATAAAGGGGTATTTGCACCTTCTTTCATACAGTCAGCAAATGTTAAGTGTTACTGTATGAATTTTTTCAGTCTCAAGGCAGGAAGAATCAAGGAATGTAAAGTAAAATTTTAATGAAGAAAGCTAAAGTTTAAATTAAGAAAGTATTATACAAACCTAACTGAAATTCTAGGAAACGATGAATTATTTTCCCTTCAGGTTTTGTTTTGGATTTATACATCTTAAACTTGTAAAAATGTACTTTGGCCCAACCTTAAATTTTCCAATAAACATGTCTTTACAAATGTATTAAAAATTCTTATAGCACCAAATTGATTGGTTCAAAATTTGATTATGTTACTTAATGAATTTCTTTTCTCCCTCAAGATTCAAACCATTCTTTTGCTTTAATAACTCCTTATTTTTCAATCCTGAGAGTTAAATAGAAAGAAGGACAGAAGAAATAGATTTTCAGAGGAATATTTTGTTTCCTTGTCATACAGTTTTTACATTTCAGGGCAAAATGTTGAAAGAGTGATAATAAAATTTATTAGCTCCCCTCCATCTGTCTATATTTGGTTACATAATGTTTCCTAAACATAATTATACTCCTTTAAAGAGAATAGATTGCTATATAAAGGGTCAACCTGGATCAACATAATGAAAGAGCATGTCTTATGAAGGGAATATATTACTTGGCATTCCCTTTTTACAACAACATAAGGTATGACATAAACCTTTAGGAACAATTGCTTTATAATATCTGTAGTTATGAAAATCTTTGAAAGGTTAGTGCTGGCTCACCTGAAAATCATCAAGGATCCACTGCTAGACCCTTTGCAGTTTACCTACCATGCAAATAGATTGGTAGATGATGCTGTTAATATGGTACTGCATTACATCTTACAACATCTTGAATCCCCAATGACTTATGCAAGGGTACTTTTTGTAGACTTCAGATCAGCTTTCAACACTGTCATCCCATAAATTCTTCACTCTAAACTGATTTGGCTAGCTGTGCCTCTCCACACTTGTAGGTTGATTATAAGCTTTCTGACAGAGAGAAAGCAGCAGGTGAAGCTAAGTAAAATCACATCAAATATCCATTCAATTAGCACAGGCTCCCCCACCTCCAGGGCTGTGTGCTCCCTCCATTACTCTTTTTTCTCCAAACCAATGACTGCATCTCAATGGATCCCTTGGTTAAAATACTGAAGTTTGCAAATGATATAATGGTCATTGGTCACATTTGAGATTATCATGAGTCTGCATATAGACAAGAGGTTGAATAACTGTGGATCTGTGGTGCAGCTAGAAAAATCTGGAGCTGAGCATACTTAAAACTGTTTAAGATGAAAGTGGATTTTAGGAGGAGCCTTCTTATTCTATTATCTATTACAATATTGCCAACACAGTTAACAGTAGAGAACTTCAAGTTTTTGGATTCTATAATCACCTGGGATTTGAAATGGACACCTAACATTAGAACTATCATTTAAAAGGCAAAACAAAGAATGTTCTTCCTGCATCAACTCAGAAAGTTCAGACTGCCCCAGGAGCTGTTGATACAGTTCCACAAAGGAATTATTGAGTATGTCATTTATACTTCTATAACTGTCTAGTTTGGTACAGCAGCCAAAAGGACATGTACAGACTTCAACAGATAGTTAGGATTGCAGAAAAAAAACAGTTGCAACTAGCATGCCTTCCATTGAAGACCTATATTACTGCATGAGCCAGAAAGAGGACTGAGAAAATATTTACAGACCCCCCTCACATTCTGAACATAAACTGTTTCAACTACTTCCCTCAGGATTCTGCTATAGAGCATTGCATGCCAAAACGATTAGACACAAAGACAAATTTTTCCCTTGTGCCATCACTTTGCTGAACACCTAATTACCACAGTACTGTCTTATATCTAAGGCTATTTACCCATGTAGTTTGGCTGAATTATTATTATCCTTCTCATCTTTTCTACTACCTTCTCCTATTGGTATCTTTTGATTATATTACTTTGTTGCTTGCATGTACAGTTGTTTGTATGTACACTTATTGTATTACCTTGTTATTTGTATGTACACTGAGAGTTTATGCACCAGAGACAAATTCCTTGAGTGTTCAATCGTACTTGGTCAATAAAGCTATTCTGTTCTGTTCTGTTCTGTTCTGTTCTGTTCCATTCTGTTCTATTCCATTCCATTCCATTCCATTCCATTCCATTCCATTCCAATTTTAATTTAAGTTCAGTATTAGGGGTGCTCAGCCCATCAGTAAATTTTGCATAGAATAAAAGAAGTTGATACGTATACTATTAGAAAATATTAGTATAAAATGAATGTTCCTTTAGTAAACAGCACATTATTGAAACTGAATGCTGCAGTAAAACTCCTAATTCAGTTTTGAAATACTCACTTGAATTCAGTACTGGGTTAAAGCCACACTCAATTTTCACAAATTTGAGTCCTATTCAAAGAGAAACAAAGATAAATTATGGAATCTCTTATATGAATGTTTATTGAAAACAATTACAGAAAACTCCTTAAAATTAAAAGTATAGTTTAAATGCTTTCTTTATTGAGAAAAATGCCTGTTTAATGATTGACTTAAGAACAAAAGTGCAGATAGTCCTCATTTACTGACTGCAACTGCAATTAGAATTGGCATCTCCATTGCAAAGCAATGTGGTCATTAAGTGAACAATTATGTGATAGCACTGAACTTACAATGTCAGTTTGGACTGCGATCATTATAAAAATCACCATGGGTTATTAAATGCAGCAACATGTGACTGTGATTTGTGACTTCCTGCTGGCTTCTCCATTGACTTTGCTTGTTAGAGGCTAGTTGCAAAGGTCACAAATGACAATCACTTGATTGTGGGATGCTGAAATTGCTGTAAATGCATACCACTTGCCAAGTGCCAGAATTGCAGTCATGTGATCATGGGGATGTTATGACTAGTTATAAGTCTCCTTTTTCAACTCTGTCATAACTTCAGTTTCTGAATAGGTAATTGGTAAGTCAGACTACCTATAAGATATATATGTTTTACTTATTATCTGCAGAGTAGACTATGTATATAGAAGAACTCTTCAAGGCTTCTTGATTATTTAAAATTCAATTTTTTTATCTAGCTGAAAAGTAAATAAACACTTCCTAAAAGAACACCCAAACCAATTGTTGCAGATACCAGGTCACAGCATAGCATTCATTCAAACTTTTGCAGTTGTTTAACAGCAGTTCCAATTGCATTCTGTTTTAAGATTAAAAACATAAATAGAGTTAGTTATCAGATCTGGCCAGCAAATATATGGACCACAAAAAGTCTACTGCCATTTAGTGGTTACCTGATTTTTGCAGCCCAGATCTAAGGCCCTATAACAAGTTTCACCATGTTTTAGTAGACAAATATATGTGTCTGAATATAAATAACTCAGAATTGTTATTGTCAAGATTTTAAAATAGCCATAAATAAAATTAATCCACATAATGGGTGCATTTTTTTTCTCTTTGGCTACCAAATCTTCTTAATGCAAATTTGTTCTTGGGCCAGCTTATGAAAATGTGCAAGGAAGCAATTTAACAAAAAGGAAAATGAGATATTTATGGTCCATATTATAGCTCTGACAAAATTTCTTACATAACAATTCAGTGTATTGAAGTTCTGTATGCTTCAGAAGTGATTGGAAAACTGTTTTGTATTTCACATATGGACAGCACTTCTCTGGTAGTCATTACAGGAGCCATGTCTTTATTTCAGGCTCTGGATGAACCTGAAAGACAGTGCAGCTGTTTTAATAAATCAAATAATCAAAGCAGCATGTGAGGCTTATAAAGGTAAGCTATGCTTGCACAAAAGCTAAAATATTTTGTCCCAATAAAGTTCAAAATGTGCACAGATCTCAACCATGGGTGATAATGATAGTGATAGTATCACAGATGGTGATGCTTGTCAGACATCAAGACATGTGTACCAAAATAGAAGAATTTATGTGACAATGACATTGTATACATGTCATCATTTTTGTGTCATCCTGGTTTGCTGCTGTCTAAAATGCTGTCTAAAAGGCCTGCTAGGGATGTTGGCCTTGTTGTAGAAATGAGATCATTTTCTAGGTAACATTGATGTATTTAATAGCATTTTTCTTATCTCAGATAAAGGCAGATATTATTCAAATGCTATAATATCCTTGTTCCTGCACTGTAAAATTGTATATGTTATTTATGAAGAATCCATTTATTTTATTTGTAAATAATGCTTTTAATTTCCTCTTCTTAAATGGCAGTACTAAATTTTTGGACTACCATCAAGCTATAAAGTATGCAGTATCTGCTCTTTTAGAATTAGCTAAAACATATCTAGAAGAGAATAAGTATCTCTTTCCAATGTCATTAGAACTATCTACTCATACAAAATCCTTAATTAGTACTTATTAATGACATTGTCTTATTCACTGTTCATATTTTTAACAAATTTTTAACATCAAACTACAGCTCTGGGAAACATAAAACAAAGGAATAGGATTTTTTTTTTAAAAAATGTCAGTGGTTTTTGAAGTTCTGTGAAAATCTCACCAGTTTCAAACATCCTATTATTTATGTAGGAACAATTTTTTGACTGTGGTTAAAAATATGATAACATCAGTAAGTAAACTTGTAGAAAAACTTATTATGAAATTGGTATATGTATGTATATTTATTATAGCCTTTAGCTAACAGAGAGCTGCAATTCTAGAACTGTGACTATTCAATCCTAAAAACCATACAGGTAAGGAAAGTCAGATATAAGCAACTTAGGAAAAATTACTTGGAAGCCTTTTCTAAGTGTTTCAGTTTTCTATTAGATCTTTATCATTCTATTAGCATAATTGTTTTAGGGGAAAGTGATTACCCTTCTTCATGATGTACATCATATTTTGCACTGAACTATCTCTAGTGAGTAACACTTTGTAATAATTGGTCTAATCTTTATTAATTTCTTCAGTGTTCATCATAGTAACATTAATCATTAGCTGCACTTTGGTATTAATATGAATGTCATACATACCATCTTAGCAGCTCTACTATAATTTGGGATTAATTAATTTACTGTTCCTGCCAACTCTGATTTAAAAATTAGACTTACAGCACAAATTCACCTTGACGCTTGCTTACTTTTTTAAAATCATACTTTGAATTCTGATGTAAATACTTAAGATAATCTTTCCTTGTGCAATTCCCATTTCAGTGGAGTCTGTACAGATCCATTTCATGTTGATCCTGCCATAGAAGAATGTCCTAAGAAAGATAGTTTGATAAGACAATTTTGGGATCTTCCAAGGAATCTACCACAAACTTCATTTTGTAAAAACTTCTTTATGCACCTTAGTTAAGTTAGACCTTAAAACAACATAAAGATCTGGTTGACAAAGCTCTGGAGTAAGAAAATACATTGTTTAGCAAATGCTTTGTTTATACACTGCAGTAGCCTTTGTTGATAATTCAGTATTAGTACAAGGGCAGTGAGGTAGGGAACTGTGGTTACAAAAGGCAAGATGATAATCATGGCAATACAGTTGAAACCCCACTCCTTTGTAAATGTATACAACATCAACAAATGTACAAAAATCATAAGTCTCTGATCACACTGTCACAAGCACCACCTTGCATTTTTTTCCCCAGTTCTGCAAACATCCTTTTATAAGGATGGATACATTTTATTTGGAAGTGTAACAAGAGATTATTAAGGAGAGCAAATACTGAGGGTGCCAAACTTAACAAGTTCCTGTCAAAAAAAATATAAGAATCCTCATAATACTTTAGCTTGTCCATATTTCATATTTTTCTCTCCTCACTTTCTTCCTTATTTTCCCACAGCTGGCATTATCTCTGCTTTTTATCTCTATATCCAGTGGACCGGGGTGAAATTCAAAACTTTTCCCTACCGGCTCTGTGGGCATGGCTGTGGGCATGGCTTGGTATAATAGTAATAGCAACCAGAGGTGATTGGAGCGATTTTTTACCAATTCAAATTGTCCCTACCACCTCTCCCGAGGTGGGACAAGATGGTTGAATTTCATCCCTGCAGTAGACTTCTTGTTTCTGTTTTCCCCTTTCCCAACACCGTATCTTTCTTTTCTTTCTTTAAACTTCATGAAGATAGACAGAAGCTATGGTAACATCATTTCTTCAGAGAGCAAAATGCTAAGAAAGTGAAGAGGAAGATGTAGGATACAACTTCTGCTGACTTTTAAAAACATGCCAATAAATCAGCTTAATGTCTTTTTGCCACTGCCTTTATTTCTTAATGCACATTTGATACAGCCCCAACTTGAAGTTCATACTAAAGTGCATCCCTACTTGCATTATTAGGATAGAAAACTGTTCCCTTAATTTTCATTATAAAGATTGTGACTTTACCAGGAAAGTCTGCAGTTTCTTAATATCATGGATTTACCAAACACCTCTGAACTTATTTTGAGCAGAAATGTTATATGATCTTGAAATGTCACTTTTGATCTCAATGAACACAGAAATTTCAAGAGTAACAGTGAGTCTGCACTAAGCAACAATCACAAGTTATTCAAATATAATGGAGCTCGAGCAGGTCATAAATATTACTGTCAGCCTCTATGTTTACTAAAAAAAATTAATTCATTCAAGAATGTGCTTGAGAAAAACAAGTATTTCCAGTACTGACTCTTCCACACCTTCAGGAAAAAAAATAGCCAATGAAGTCTTTGCTTAGTTATGTGTATACACTGAGCAAATATTTTTCTTTTCATCAACTGGATCCTTGACTCAGTGATGACTTATTTCCACCAATAACCTTCTTTAACCTAGCAACCTTCAGATCTGTTGGCAACAATTCTGATATTCCCCATTTAAAGTGGTCATGAACTATATATAAACTAAGTATCATAGGAATTATAGCCTGCCCACCACTGGGTTGTTCTGGATCTTACATTAGAAGATAAACATGCATTTTAGAGAAATGCAAAAAAAGGAGAATATTTCTTTTAATTGCTGCAACTGTCATTAGTGACAACATGCAAAATTCAATTTATTTCACATTCTTTAGAATTCACATCTGTTTGTCCATTAACATTAGCCAATGGATGCACCATTCATATTTTTAACTGTTTTACAGTATTGTTGGCTCCAATATCAACAACTAATGAAACATATGAAGATGCTTCAGACAGTCACCATTTTACATAACCTGCAAATTAATCTGTTAGCGGATTTAAAGCATTTTATTGGCTTTAAGATAAAAACAAACCTTTTCAGATATACCTGCCAAAGTAAAATATGGTATTAAAAGGGGGATTGAGGAAATCTCCCACACAATTATCATTGCCATTCCAGCACTACATAGTTTTTATAGCTCTTTGGTTCTTTTCAGTAGTTACTTCAGGACAAACACAACCCTTTCATTGAATTTTAGTACACAAATCAATTCCATTTTAAACTGTTTTTATCAGATTTTAGTAATAATTTGTGTCTGGAACTCTGCACTCTGATATGGCCCAAGGGCTAATCAATAAAGTACAGTAATACACAAACAATATGTGTATAATGTGTACAAAATCTGCACAAACAAGCAGATTAATTCTTCTTATACAAAAAAAGAATGGACATATTCCCAGTAATCACTTTTTTCTAAAGCAGCCCCATTAAAAGGGGACACATAAAGGACTCTTCATGTGATTCGTGAAGACAGTGACATGAATATATGAAAACAATCTGATACACTGCTTTTATTAAATACTCAGATGTGGCCTAAATCTTTTTGAATGAAGCTAGGAAACCTTTTTAATTTTTTTCTTCACAGAACCAAATAAATGAATCGCATCATGAAAGCACAGTTTGTGTGTTCCATACAGTGGTGGGATTCAAAATTTTTACTACCAGTTCTGAGGGTGTGGCTTGGTGGGCATGGTGTGGCTTGGGGGGCGGGGCAGGGGAANTTCCCTCCCCACTCCTGGGGGAAGGTTCCTGCAAAATTCCATTCCTTCCCCACCCCACTAACCTGTTTTCCAGCTCTATTCTCCTGTGCAGGGCAATGAAAGAAGACCCAGATGATCAGCTGGGACTTGGGAGGCAGAGAATAGATGGGCGGCGTCAGTCAGAGGTGGTATTTGCCGGTTCTCCAAACTACTCAAAATTTCCACTACTGATTCTTCAGAACTGGTCAGAACCTGCTGAATACTACCTCTGGTTCCATATGCACTTCTATTCATATTGTATGACTAATACCAGAGAGAGATGAAAAATTTTGTTCATCTAATGTAAATGTATACTAATGTAAATGTATACTAGCCAAATATATATTGAACCAACAACCTGTTTTGACGCTAATTTTTTTATATAATTTTGCCCTAAAATGAGGAAAATGAATATGTTTGTCTATTTGGAAAATGTGCAAATATGTATTTTACATACATTTGCCTATGGAAAAATTAAGCTTGCAGAAACATACATTAGAGGGAATATTAAGCTTGCAGATGCAAACATTAGAAGGAATATTCAAACATAATTAAAATATTTAATGAAATAGTTAGGAAATAGTTATGAAACTCTTTCTGGTTTAGTTAAATGAGTTTATGTAAACAGAATCTGTAATAAAAAATAAGAAATTAGGAAAATACAAAAGTCAGAATATTGCTCGTTCATTGCACAAAGAGTAACAAATTTACATTGAAAGCATACTTTACCTTTTCATGAAAGCAATTCCATGTACTTTCCATCAGAAGCAAGCTTTGTTTTATTTAGCGATGCTTACGGTCTGGTATATATGTTCAAAATAATAGGTTTAGACTGCAAATCTCTTCATGTCTAGTAAGAAGTAAGCCTATTTAATTCAAGATTACTCTATCCAAAGAATAAATTTTGATTGTTTTCTAACCACTTATGAGGAAAATCACTATAAAGTTCTCATCCTACTATAATAATTGACCAATCCTAGAAAAGGTTCGTGTAAAATTGTAAACAAAGGTATGCAAAGAAATTTAGTCCAATATGCCTTGCTCACAAGTTGTTTTAGACTTTCTACTGTACTTATTTAAATATTTTCAGACCCATTTTTAGTAGTAGAATGTAGAAGGATGGAAAAAATTGTTGGACAAGAAAACAATTGAAAATGTTTCTTTTCATTTTCGATCTATCCTGATGTCTCATTATTTTCTTATAAGACAAAAGAAAGCTATTCCCATAACAAAATTCCTAATAAACTGACAAATATGCCACAAATCATCTATTTACAATTTCCAAATATGTGATACTTTTTAGAAAAATAAAATCAACACTGACATTTAAAAAATGGTTCAGTTGACTTGTCTTCTAGGCTATTCTATCTTTGTGGAAAATATCTATCAATAATAAATAAGAACCAGTGAGAAAATGTAGAGAAGTTTTTAAAATCCACCAATACTTGGTAAGATATGCTTGAAGTGAAAACTTCAGAAAACACAGAAAACTTCTGTTAAAAACTTGCGTTATTATTCTGCTGCATGAAAAAAATATGATGGGTACCCTTTCAGTAGGTTTACTCTGAGTGCAGTAATGATTATTGGACAGCATATTTCTCCTAGCATAAGTGCTCATTGGCAGAAATTTATAAATACTTGCAAAGATATGTGTAGGTTTCCAAGTGATGAAATCCATTTTAAAAGAAAATAACAAAGTCCATCTTC